>CM052277.1:1416433-1428341 GCA_028455795.1 Lasioglossum marginatum
CCTTAGCAACGGGTCTTGGACGAACAAGGCAATGTCTAGGACGTGGAAGCGTTCCACCGCCGGCTTCGACGATCGAATTGTCATTTGTAGGAGTCAGATCACCATCCTCGAAGCTACGTGGACGCCATTCGATGGGCTGCGGATGCGCAGAAGGCGCCGGCGATGGTGGATACCCGAGGGGCGCGTCCTCTAAGCTCTCCAAGGACTTTCCTCGCGAACCGGCTCGCCCAACCATGTTGTAATCGGTTGGCAAAGCAGCGTACATACTTCTCCATGCGGTGCCAGACGTTGTGTCGCTTCCTCCTCTTTGGAAAGACCTCAGGACTGGTGACGAGCAGTCTTCGTCTGGAGATGGCAGATCTGGACCTGCCCGTTGAATCACTACGTCCTGAAAATGCGATTCCATTGGTACACGTAAGGAAAAATAACAATATTCCGTACAATTGCAATTGGACAGAGTTGTTCTATTTCTATTATAAATGTGAATGATGTAGAGTTGGAGTACCTGTGTTTGGCCAGGATGAGGCGGTAACCGGGCAAGATCGAGCGGCTGTATACGTTTACCGGCGCGGATATCTTTGACTCTCTTAATAGCTAACAATAACTTCTTTTGATGGCCCAGCCGCACAATACCAATATCCTCGAGATCCTCCCAAGTGAGAGTCGTTACGTCTTCGACCGAGCGCATACCCTGTTGATGTAGAGCGCCAAGATATTCCTCGAGTCGTAGAAGTCTAAGCCACTCCTCCAGAGAGCCAGGAATGTGCTCTGGCAAACCGTCCCCGATGTTTAAATTATCTATTTCTGCCTTCAGTCGCTTTCTGTGGTTCGGCTTCTTAATTCCTGCCAACGCACAAAGGCCAATTAATCTCTGTATCAGACAGTCATTTGCCAATTTACTTATACAAAATAAAAGTTGATCGCAACCGATGTATCGTATTTTCACTTTGCATAAGGATCCGCGATCTACTTATCAAACTGATAAAATATGCATGAGAACGATTCAGTGGAGATTACGCAATCGATGGAACAGTTAGATAAGAAGGTATCTCTGTTTCGAATTTTTTAATTAGGCCAGATGGCTAATCGAGAGAACCGTGACTGGTACTAGATGATCTGTGGCGTGAGAGGAGATACCAATGTCGCGCGCGTCAGCAGATCCAGATGAAGCCAGCTGCACCGCCGTGCGAAACAATAAAATCATGTCCCAAAAAGGAGGAGGAAAGGGGGTTATATGGCTTGCATCCAAAAGTACTATGCTAGGCAGCCGGGGCCATGAAAGCCTCGGATATCTCATATCTGTCCTGTATGTCCAATAATTCCCGTTTCAGGCGGTGCGCGGAGGCACGAGTGACAAGAAGCAGCCAGACACAGATATACAGAAGTGCTGGTGGTATAATCAATGACATGAAAATCTGCCGCTCGAGGGGAGGCACGTCTCTCCTCATCCTTCTCCCGGGCTCGTGTAATGCACCTTCCAGCCTCCAGGTAAGAGACAGCTAGAGACGCGTTGAGAAGAAGAAAGGGGAATATACACCCTTCAAGTGGCAGACTTTCGCGTCACTGTTTGTACATTTCCCGGAGAGGAATGGCTGCTCGTATTACCTCGGCCAGAGGAACACACGTGAATATTAGGTTGTTGCATATGAAATGTCCGATTTTAGAATGCGACTCTTACAAAACGTTTCGATCAAGAAATGCTGTTACAGTCTACAGCACTAAGTTCTGTCACGTCCGGTGGTTCAGCCATCACTAATAATTGATATAATCAATCATGTATAACATATACCTTTTGAATTTCTTTTTATGCTTACTTTAATAATGTTGTACGAGAAATTAAATATTAAATACTATTGTTGATAATCAATGTCGAACTATCGTATATTACACCACATTGTGTGCGATAGAATTAGGAAAACTCCTTTTGAATTTGAATCTTTATTAAACGAAATAAATACGAAATTTATTTCATTAAATGATTGAGTCATTTTCAAATATAAATCGTGAGCGAATATCCGTTGAAGACTGTCCATCACTGAAGACTGCGAAGATTTTTCAGAACAATCGATGAGCAATGAATTGTTCCTCGATCTACGAGATACGCAGATGTAATAAGATCTAGCCAAGAGGAAGATAAAAATGCAATGCACATAATTAAAAAGAGAATGACTGAGAAGAAATCAATTAAGAAGAAATCTATCTATGAGATACACAGAGTAACATGATCTAGCCAAGAGGAGAATAAAAAATATAATACACATGATTAAGAAAAGAGTGACAGAGAAGAAAGTGATTAAGAAGAAATCGATTAAGAAGAATTGGTGATGAAGTAACCACCTTATGAAAATCAAGCTAAGAACAAAGGATCAATCGATCTATAAAAGGGATGGCCCCTCATTAGGAGCTCAGTCCACAAAATACAGTATACAAAACACCATCAGTAATCATAAATACGTTGTTCAAAAGTGCGTTCATTCAGTGAAAGTAAAATTTGAAAAGCGAGATAACCCGCTGGATTGTATTTTCAACATCTTCCAAATCAACATAGAAGCCTTCAGCTACCAAGAAGACTGTTCTGATCAAAGAAGAAATAATCTACCTAGTGGTAATTACCAATAAATTATAATAAGATTTCGAGAAACATTATGTATCCGAAATTTGATGTTTAAAATATATTTGTTTAGTTAAAGCTAACTCGGAATATAAAATCATTTTTAAAACCAACTTCGACTTCTTCGTTCCAAATCCCCAAACAAAGCCATAGAATTTAAGAAATCCTCAATTACCCGAACCGAAGCCGGTGAATGCAGGTAGGTTCAAAACTGCGTTGTATCTCAATTTTAATCTTTCAAATTAACTATCAAATCTTTAATACGTTCACCTCAGGACGTAACAGTTCTTAACCGGTGTTCAACACCGGTTTTCCGCGAAATTTATTAAATCTATTTAATAATATATTTTCTAGAATATATTTATTTCTACACGGGATGTTTTTGTTTGTTTTTTGGATCATTAATTTTGCTGTTTCGCAAATTTTTCATATAATCAAAAGTGTTCCCTGACTTCAGAAAGGTTAAGAACCACTGGTCTGGTGGACAGGTTTATTATATAAAACTTTGAGGTGCAAAGCTAATCCTTAATGTCCTATGTTCAATTTTAATTTAGATGTATAATTCTACTTTCAAATAAAGTTTATTTCAACGTCAACCAACGCCTGTATTCCTTTTATGGAATAGTCTGGAATAGTCTGGAATAGTCTGGAATAGTCTGGAAAAGTAACTTTCATACGATTTTCAAAAAAAAGTGGCGATTAATTAACTTGCAATCATAACAATCTTGTAAATGAAAAACGTGAATGACCGCAACATCTTAGGTTTACGGTAGTACGATCAAGACACTTGAAATTTGCAGACAGAATACATTGGGTGCAAAATTGCGTTTGTTTAATGTCATTGCTAAAAATCGGACACTTCATAGCTTGTTAACAGGTGAACGGTATTTACTCTTGGAAATCATTTTACAGTTCTAGAAACATTAATGGCGCTTTGCAAATATGTACATTAATTTTTGTACATCGTCTCCTGATTTTTAGAGATTTTTATGTTTCAAGGCTGGCTTAGAGATTTAGAAGGTCCACTGTTCGAAGGTTCATTTCGAGAACCATAAAGTACAATGGTTTTTCCGTGAACGTGACAAAAAATCTGTTTTGCTCGAGCGTTTGTGTACCTATGGCTGTTAAGTCCTCGGGCGTCATGCGCGTGATAGTAGCAAGATCATAACCAGCTGAAGCAAACAAAGGAGAGTATTCCTCGAATTGGAGTTCGGTCAGCCAAGCATGAACGACGTCAAGATCCGCCGGTCTGTCGGGATGGCTGCCGAGCGAGCTTATGGAGCATCTGGGAGACGAAGCGAGTGCGCCGGGTCCCCTGGGACCCAGGTGATATCCGGAGGCTCTGCCGGAATCCAATGAAGCTGTAGAATGCCTGGAACCAGAACCTGATCCTGAACTGCCTGGACTGTCTCTTCCGGGGCTCTGAGTCATGTCGATTCCTACAATAAAAAACAGAACATCATTAGCTAGACATTAACGTTTACCATGGCGATTATCGTGAATTTTAAATATCAGAACCCGTCGTATTGACGGTGTGATTGCTCCCGGTACACTCCCGATCATAAATCAAAATGGTAATTACAGAATACCAGCTTCCAGCTTGATTTCATTGTTTTATTTTAATTAGATGTAGCTATTATACGACAATTAGACTGCGGATCTTTATGCATTTATAGTAAAATTGAGCAGATGAAATTCAAAATTGTTGAAATGTTTCAAAAATTGAAGACGTCAATATATGATTTCTCCTCTATTGAAATCATCACGCACACGCACACAAGGGAAGAAATAACATTCAATTTGGTTTCTATTTCTTGCGATCGATGCAGACAATTTTTATTTTGCATAGAGATCTGCAGTCTAATGATAATGATTGAATGCGAAATTAAATATATACATATACCATTTGAATAAATGTTGGAAAAAAGAGATTGAGAAATTGTGGGATGATTATGGACAGCTCTGGAGGCCAAATTGGAAAGCAATTGCCCCGGTTAAATTTAATAAATTCGAAAATATAGGACATTTTTTGGTCAGGTTTGATTTACATGTTCTCTACATTAGATCAAATTAGTAAGTACCGTTTTTATTTCATAATATTGGTCTTTTGATAAACAAAAAAATCGTCTGCATCGAAATTTGAATAGGTGTCCGGTGATTTATGGACGTGAGTGTATATTTAGCTAATGCTTTAGCTAATCCTAATGGATTGGCGAGTTTTTGTGGGAGATGAAGTACCTTGGTCCTCGGCATGGGAGTATTTCCCGACGACCGCAGGGAAAGCGAATCCAGGATGAGTGAAAATCGGTCCGGGACTCTTTCCAGAGGGCATCCCGTACGAACCATCGTCTGCCGTTCCTCCAGGACCACTTCCGGGCAGGAAACAGCTATCCTCGCTGCTCGCATAACCAGCGGAACCAAAAGAGGAGCCGGAATGTCGAAACACGTCGGGTACAGCCGGCGGTGCCACTTTCTTCGCCTGTGTTACTGCTTTGGACGGCCGGTTCATGCCGCCAACTGCAAACAAATAATAATATCCTCTTTATTATTCAATCACTTATGCGACCGTTCCTATTATTATTATTATTATTATCGGCCGGGGCTGCTTAGGCCGCGGTTACCCTTCTCGCATCCGAGTTAACTCGGACGAGCCGTGGACTGTTGTAATACGATAAGTAATATGCAGAATGATAACTGACAATAATAATATAGACTGCCATAAGCATACCGGGTGTCCTGTATCTACCAAACCGTTGGTGACGACAAGAAAAGTTTCAAACAGAAATTGTATGGTTTCAAGGAATACATATTCTGATAATCGACTACATATTGTGAAGGTCAACTATGTCTTTATTAGTAGAAAGAGTTCTTAGAAAAATCTACATTTCTTTTTAGAATTAAGAATTGGGTTTAATAAAATTTATTAAAAAAAAACTTTTTAAAAACCACGCTTATATTAAAATGCACTAAAAAGGAGAAAACAATATTTTTCCTGGTTCTCCATAAAATACCGAATCCAGTTAAATGATTAATAATATTTTTCCCCATAATTTTGAGCAATCAGTTCAAGATTTCTGCTGTTATAAAATTAGTCGTTATATAATTATCGGAATAGATAGAAAAATTTAATATAAATTTGGATAAAATCATGACATTAGTGACTGTAAATAAAAGCGTGGAGCTTTTGGTAAAAGAGAGGCTTAAATTGTTAACAAATTACGTATTGGATTCTATATATTGTTCTGTCGTTAACGTACCTTGCGAAAATGAATTTTCTAATGCGTCTGAGAGTTAGCAGAATCAAACCTTGTCTAAAGGGGACTAGAAGAACGTTTAACTGGCTAGATGGTGGGGGTCGGTTGGTCATACAGACCCTATTGAATTGCTTCCTACTTTAACTGCATTAATGGAACTAGCTTACCGTTCACGCTGCTGTAATAGCTTATTTATTTATTGACTTAGTACTTATTCAATATTAGATCGCAGCCCTCTTGGAATTAGAACGCACAGGAAATGAAAATCTTCTAATAACTATATCGTTAATCGTACATCTTAAAAGATTGTTAAAGAAACCCATAAAGCTTCAACTTGATATGTCGATTAGTTCCGTTGCAAAAAACTGCGAATGTCGCACCAGTTTTGAACAGTCGAAAAATTAATAACAAATTCTATGTCGATGATTAAATTTGAACGGCTGTTAATTTTATCTCCAGATGGGAAGATGATCACGGTTTCACCACGATAGCTATCTTTGGTGCACTTGTCTTCGGTTCGTGCCTAACGCTTCGTATAATCGCGCGCATATGGTTGCTCTATTTCTGGAGGATCGGACAAGTCGTTTCCGGTTTTGAAGAGATCCACCCTTCACCGATTTAGAAAGTACTTAATGCCCCTAACATTAGCGCTATTTTTTAGTTAGCGTTTTCTACTATTCATAGTCCTCTCCAAAATCACAGGCTCGGTGTCGCTCTTCTCCCTGGCTTAAAACACGCTAATATTCCCAACTGTTGTACACTATTTCAATCGATTTGGACTATTAAATACTAAATAAGTGGACTATGTATACAGGGTGTCTCAGCTGCAGGAGGCCACCTAAATACAGCGACTTCCACTAATATTCGGACACTCTTAAAAAGACGATAACTTTTTTAATATCGTACTATACGATTTGAACTTTTTTGGGAAGCTCGAGCAATTAGTTTGCTACAGGATGTGAAGAAAAATTTTTTCAAAAATTGCGACTGATCGGTATTGTAGAAAAGATACTAAAAGTTGCATTTTACAACTTTTTTATGTGGACCTATATTGAAAATTTAAAAAATACGTTTTGTAGATCTGTGTCAATTAATAACAAAGTAAAGTAATAACTTTTTTAATAGCGTACTATACGATTTGAACTTCTGCAATTTTTACCATCTTTAAAACGTTTGTAGCTCACTGCAACGTCGACCGATTTTGACGAAATTTTCAGAATATGTTTAATCCACACAGATCTACGAAACGTATTTTTTAAATTTTCTATATAGGCCCGCATAAAAATGTTGTGAAATGCAACTTTTAGTATTTTTTCTACAATTCCGATCAACTGCAATTTTTTAAAGAAAATTTTTCACATCCTGTAGCGAACTAATTGCTCTAGCTTCCCAAAAAAAGTTCAAATCGTATAGTACAATATTGAAAAAGTTATCGTCTTTTTAAGAGTGTCCGAATATTAGTGGGAGTCACTGTATCTCCTTTATTTTTAATGGCACAAGAAATATTTATCGCATAATTTAAATGGTATCGAAGGAGGAATATCATAGAAGAACAATTTTTTTTGTCCGGTTATTTTTTCATAGTTTTTTCAACGTCATCGTTATCTTTTGTCGGAAAAACTTTTTTTTATTCCATCTTGTAGCGGCTGAGAAAATACATTTGAATATGCTGAAGTCATTACCTTCAGGTGGCCTTGAGTACCAAAAAATGTGATAAAATTGTAGGATAATAGGATTACATTTGAACTTACTGTACAAAATTGTTCTTCTATGATATTCCTCCTTCGATACCATTTAAATTATGCCATTAAAAATAAAGGAGATATGTAGGTGGCCTCCTTCAGCTGAGACATCCTGTATGCTATTATCAGAGTAATATTAGTATTGTTTTAAAAAATTCTCGAAGTTCGCGCATTACTGTTTTGTCATCAAAGTCCAAAGATTACATTATTAATAATGGCCACTCTAGCTTGTATTTTTACAAAGAAAAAATATTTCTGTATACTTTAACCCTTTGCACTCGGAACTATTTTAACTGGAAAATTAAACATTTCTTCCGATCTAGAATATTTCCATTCCCTATGATTTTTGAAATTTTATGCATACGAAATTGGTATAATACCTCATACAATACCTAAATGTCTAGTAATTGATTAGATATCGATATATTTAATAATGTAAACAATATTTTGAATAATGGTACCGCAATTTTTAGTGGTGCCTCAGAGGGGACAATCGAGTGCAAAGGGTTAAAGATTTCTAAATCTGACCACAAAGCTGCAAATTCACGTGTTTATAAGTATTGTTTTAAAAAATTCACAAAGGCCGTCTTATCCGCATTGAAGCAGAACTATTAATTCCCGTGACCTTGGGTGAAAAAAGAGCTCCGTCGGGGACCGCGGAACACACGAATTTATGGATGTGCACCCACGATACTTACTACAAAGGGCACGTTTCATTAACTGAGGCCGAGTGACCAACAGAACTGCGCACGCGCTCCCGTTATTAATCAGGCCATTAGCGCGACGTCGATTAACGACTATAGCGAGTGGACGTCCCAACATCATGGCAATGGAATCACAAAGCCGAGTAACTATTCTTCCCGTCGGATCGCTCGAAGATTATTCTTTCAACGGTGATGAAAGCCGGGTAGTTAGACGGCAATTCAACCGTCTGGACCCTCGAGAAGAGGGTAGTTTTTAGGGTACCATGGTGGCTGCCACCAGAAATGGCAGTACAACTTTTATTGTTATGGATTTTCACCGGTTCCAGTCGATATTGTAAAAATAATTGCGACCGCAGCCTTGGGAGAGCGGCTAATGAGCACCGTTACCGGGCATGACGTTAATTTTAAGGACGTGGGGGGTGGATTTTGCGAAAATCATTATCCCTCATTAGTGGAATGGTGATCTCTATTGCGTTTATGAACGGATTTCCAATGTACGAAGAACCTCTTCATATTTTCATTTGCACGTACATCCAAAATACATGGAGATTAATAACGCTTGCCATTTCATAAATACATCCGGAATGAAAACTAATAATGTATTTAATAAATACGTTAAAATGTGGAAAATAATAGTATCTTTATTTTAGAACACATCGAGGAGGGCCTCCGATGACTTTCGAGTAAAATGAGTGCCGACATGACATACTTCGGAGCTAGTTCGATTGTTTAATCCACAATCACGATTGTTTGATCAACAATCAAAGCGAGCTCCGAAGTATGTCATGTTGGTGCTCGTTCCACTCAGGAAAATGTCACGAATGTGTTGATAAAATGTTCATTAAAAAATTATCAGAAAGTGTATTCGTTGGAACAGCTTCGTTTGTCTCCGATAAGTAAAAGAGCTGGTTCGGGCTGTTGTTTCTGCGGTGTAGAGTGGGAAGTGCAATTTCGCCAATTTTCCACGTCGCGGTAAGTCTCGAAGAGCAATTGTCGAGAACCGTCGGAGCTGAAACCCGATATGGACACGCAGTTTCATCAAAATCCGTACGTGACATATCGCGACTGTGTTCGTCCCAGGCAGACGTTGCTCTTCGAGACAAACTCTTCAAGTTTGCGAAAAGGAATGCTCTGACGCAGCCAGCGATACTTAACACGAGCTCGCTCGCCGGAACGCGGATGTGACTTTGTGAAACGTTCATGCGGAAAACGGAGAATGCAAATACGTGTGATAGCACACAATACAACCGCGGATGACTATTGATCGACGAGTAAGTTATTCGTGTGAATCAGAAACGGGTCCATGAGTCGGATGCGTTCTTCCATCGCCTTGGACGTCTGCTTGCAACATTGCAGATAAAACTCGTTATTCTGCTGTGATTGGCATAAATAGCCGTCGGCTTAACGCATCGCTATTCACACGCTCTTAGTCCCTGCTTTGATAACGGTGTCCTTCTGCAGGATTATACTGTGGTTGCTACTTGGTTTTGATTTTCATCCTTAACCCATTACTAGCCACAATTCGGTGGAAGCGAATTCGGCTAGTTTCTCATTTCGTATGTGCTAACTTCGTACAAATGAAGATATCGCGGGAGAAAAAATATTAAAAATATTCATACTTACCAAAATAAAGCACGTCCCATTTTTGGGACATTGGCTTGAAATGAGAAATTTCGAGAAAATTGAACATGTAATAAAAATGGAGCTTCATCCGCGAAAATAACGCATTATTTCACAATAACTATTTACAATATTAGATAAACTCGTTTTGTGTGGAACGGTGCGAAACAAGTGTCATGCAGTGGTACTTCGCATTTGCTACAAATCCTCTTGGTATTTTTACATTTGAAGCACGTTCTAACCTAACTTTTAGCAAGCCAGCGCCCAGTGGCGGCGTGCGCCGTTTATTTAGACCAAATTCAAATAGTAGCACTACTTGTAACAGGGATTTACGTATTTCCAATATTTTTCATGTTATTTTAAAATCGCCTATAAATGGGACAATGGCTAGTGATGGGTTAAGGCGGTAGACTCGTTTCCAGCATTGCAAGGGTGCAGGATTCGCGTTCTCATTTCTCGATAATACAAAAATGGGGTTTCTCAATAGTCAAAAACGCTAGATTACAGATCGTTCTAGGGCGCTATCGCCCTCAAAAGTCCTATTTTTTCATTTACGAGGCGTAATTTGCATTATTTTTTGCATTATTTTCATAGCTACATGCTGCCGAGTAATGCAAATTACGCTTCGTAAACGAAAAAATAGGACTTTTGAGGGCGATAGCGCCCTAGATCGATCTTTTATCTAGCGTTTTTGACTACTGATAAACCCCATTTTTGTATTATCGGGAAATGAGAACGCGAATCCCGCACCCTTGCAATCCTGAAAAAGGGAGTCTACTCCCTTAAGGGGAAAGCCTTGTGTAAAATGAAATTTTTGAGCATTTCTTTTTGCTTAAATCGATAGGAAATTTCCTCAGGAATACGATAAAATATGTTAGAAAGTTATCAGAGATGTTCTTGTATGTTATTTTTCAAATAAAGTGAACAGTTTTATTGAAAACAGGAGCGCCGCAGTCTTTATTGCACTAAAGACGCTCGTGCTTCTCGGAAAGAAGAAAAAAACGGCAGAAATGCAATATTTTGACAAAGAGGAAGATCTGTTCTATGGCCCTGGAATCGCAGATTAGCAAAAAACTGCGGTAAGTTAAAATGAATCACGACTTTTTCTCAATTTTTCTGTGCAAAATTTCGCACGCCGTGCAACGTAGCTCAAAAACTAATTACTCGATCTTTATGAAACTTGGTATGAATATTCTATAAACAATTGGCCTCAGCATGACGAGCTCCGATTCTTTAATTTTTTATTTAAGATATTGTTATTGCCAATTATATCAGAAAATCTTTTTCAGAACGTCACCATTTTTGCAATTCTGCAAATTTTAAAGAAAGAAGAACGTCATGCTGAGCGTTTCTGCATAAACTAACGATTCCATTTTGATTTTTTTGTTTCAGATCATTTTTCTGCATTGTACGCTGCACGGCGCATTTACAGGATGCCATTTTCAAGCCGTCATTGCACCATTATAATTAACAATCAAACTTTACAAAAAATATTTTTCGTTACACTATAACATTAATAAATGATACCTAAAATTTTAAATTAATCTACGCATTACGTTTTTTAAAAAAGATTCTTGAAAAACAGGCCATTTACACAGGGCTCCCCCTTAAGATTGTGAATGTCTTTTCTCAGTTACCTTTTCAGATATTTGGATAAATTCAATTGGCCGTTGTAGGCTTGTGTTTACTTTGTGTTATTTTTTTCAAAATTTTAGATTAGTTGGTAAGGCTGGGAGAAAAACATTATTTTGAGTAGTAGAACAGTTGTGTGCAAAAGGTATATATTTACAATGCGAATCTTTTTTTAAATCTTTAGCGATTAATCAGAGTTTTGAAAAAATTGTTGAAAGTTAAGTTAACATGTAGCTACTAACTGCTTTTTGATTCGTCGAAATATCTTAAACAGTAATCGGGAAAAATATTTATAAAGGTAGGAGTTGTTGTGCAATTATTTTTCTCTGCTCCTAAAGATTGAAT
>CM052277.1:1428441-1450033 GCA_028455795.1 Lasioglossum marginatum
CTCGATTATCCGAACCGGAGATCTCTGGATTAGTAAAGGGTTCGATTTGAAGAAGCGAGTGTGAAAAATCCTACAATTTCAATACTTCTTGAAACAACAATTGGTATTTAGTGTGGTAAAATATTTATTTGAAACATTTGATTAATTTGAAACATTTCTGTTGTACCGTTCCGTTGAGAAAAAAAATCGGAAAGTGTGCTCGTTTTCGTCTTCTATCCGGAGCAAACTACAGGCGTTCCAGGTGGAACGATCGCAGCATAAATTTTGAAAGAATTCATCATTCCGTTATGAAATATAAAGTGGAGATCTATGTATAGCGGAAGTGTTAGCACGTTTCACGTGAATAACGAAAGAAACGGCATATATTCGACGCACGCCCGATTCTTTATCGCCCTTACATAAGCACTGTCTAAAGTACGGCAAGGTCTCGGTTAACGCTCGCACTGTACCGACGTGTACTCGCATAGAATTTCAAGTGTTAAACGAAACAGAGCTCAACACGGTCGTTTTAACGCCGACAGAGAGCACGTGCAGGTGAAAGGAAAAATTCAAAACCGAATAATACCGCCATTTCGCTTGACGACATTAGTCATTGTAACGGGCTTTCCAATTCTCTACGCGTTTTTTCAATGGCATTCTATATCCCACAATATCTGCGCTGTCAATTAAATAATAATTCTTACATTTTTTCGAAATTCGTTAATTCCATTTAATCTCAGTTTTCAACGTGATAAATATGTCTCTAGAATAAATTCCCTGGATCCAATATTGCTTCCAGCACCCCTTAGAATGATTAGGGGCAGAAGAATAATTAAGGTTTGCAAAAGGAATTTTAAGGGCAGAAATTAAAGGATCATTAAAGGGCAGTCGACTTGGAAAAATTCGGAAATTGGAATTTCGGGGTTACCGAAGAGCTTCCTTTGTGAATTTCAGGGGGGGGGAATTCCATCCCCCTACTCACGCATCATTAAGTGCTTCATCAGCAGCGTGAGAATGAGAAGCATACCAAAAGGAAGAAGCCATAGTACCCTCCAGTGGCATGACACCGGATGTACCTGCGATGGAAAAAAATTTCTGCATACTTGGAATCAAATGTTTTCATATTACATCATCTCTTTTCGCCTCTTCGCAATTTCACATTCCAAAGACCAATGGAAATTAAGGTGATGCTTTATGTTTTGGTCTAATTGAAAAATATATGAAATTCAATTTTATTTTAGCTTTTATATATATTTTATATTTTTAGTTTATTAATAATAAATAACGTAATATATAAATTTTTCCATAAATATCTGCAGTATAAGCAAACAGATTCACTAAATATGTATTGTAATAGAGGATAGAAAAATCTCTAACAAGAGGGGACATGAAAATAGATAGCTACACATATAAATCGCTCAACGCTGTCGGCCTTCATTTTTTGTTGGTCCTACAGTGAGACAAGGAAATGGATGTGACACGTTCCAGTTGTATGGACCACCCTGTATATCCGTCAGCAAGGGTGTTCCCATTTAAATGGTCCGCCCTTGTGTAAACAAACGCATCAGAGGTGAAACAAGCCACCGTGCCGTCGGTATATAAGTAGGTTAGGAGAAAAAATAAATCTTCTTTATCCGGAAGCATTTGAAGCATACAATTTTTCACGTTTCATCGGGCTAACGTACACGTCTGCGTATTTATAATGTCAACACGCACGCACACAACACGCAAAGCGCGTCCATTAAGCCGATCGGTTGCCCGAAAAATAGCAGGTCGCCATTTCTGAGGGGTTGATTTCTCAAAACTATACTCGGGCTGCCAAAAATTATCCTATCATAATTTTAAAAAATTTTCACGTCGCTAAACTTGTTTATATTAGGGCTCTTACTTTTCCGGAGCTTCGACCCTTCGAAGCTTCGAAGGAACGAAGGAAACTTCGAAGTTTCGAAGAAACCCGAAGCCCGAAATTTCAATGTCACGTTTTTTGATAGATAAAAATATTAACACAAAAATTAGATTAAAAAAAAGAAACTCCGTTTTTTTGAATCTTCTAATAATTTACAATATTATACTACGGAGGTTCGAAATTCAAAACTTCGATTCTTATCGTCTTCGAAGTTTCGAAGAAAAGTAACAGCCCTAGCTTATATGTAGACTGGTTCGGGAATTTTAGAAAAAATCAACTTCTTGTTTTATTTCATTTTCTTAATGTACATCTCTTCAAAAACATGTGACCCAAAAGAAAAAATCCTTAAATCAGTAAATTTTACAACAGTAGCAAGAAATTTAATAAAAGATATTAGAGAAGCAGATAATTTGCTAAAAATCTCTTTTTATAATAGAACTTCATGGCTAGATTTTAAGATCTCTATAATTCTTATAGATTGGTCAAACAACCTCCATTAATTAACGCATTGTAATTTAAATATTTATACAATATCATGGTCAATTGCATGGTCATAATAGGCATATGTGGATATTTATTAATTAATTGAGCTTATTCAAATGTACGTGTACACGAAATATTGATTACACGAAATATTCTTGGAAATTAATCCAATATTGAAGCTTAAATTCTTGCCCTGCAATTTCAATGCTGAAATATTGAATTTTAGGGGTCATTAAAAAACGTGAAGATTCATTTTGTATTTTCATATGCTGCTGCATTATAATGAACAAAATTTGTACTGTACGAACAAATGAGAGCAATGCATCCTTCAGTACTTCGGTTCATGAATGCGATATCTTTTAATATGCAAGACAATTTTTTGACCAACCTGATAACAAGCAAATGTATTCAACGACAAATACAAAGGATGCCTGTCTTGGATAATTTATGGCGATCAGAACTCGGAATGCTCAATGTAAATTGCTAAGATTTTCTTATCTCGCAGATAAAATAAAAGCAAACATGCTATTACCACTTTTACCAAGCATCAAAGATCTTCACATCCCTAATCTCAACTTTTTACATTTTACACGCGTTACAAGGTGCATAAGATCAATAAATCTAACTTGGCATGCTCGAATAGTTTTTACATTTTTATAAAAATGTTTACTGCTAACTAAGAAGCAGTTTTGAACAAAATTCAATCTTTAAAATATTCAGGCTACACCTTGACTTCTTTCTGAAGGATGAACTGAATGTTACATAATACCATCACTTTTAGATATCCTTGAATTTACACCTTACGGAGATAAAACAAGCTTGTTTGGTCTAAACAAATACAAGACACTCCACGCAAACCAAATAAGACGGAAGAAAAATATTTAAGAATATACTTCGCATGTGTAACATAACAGAATTACTGTATCACATACGAAGCTCCGAGTATTCGATGTGTCTTTTTAGACAGGACACTTGAGAAACACATGAATAATCAATTGCACAAGATAAGAATTTTACGAACTACAGTACTGCGGTGCCATTTCTAAGTAAGCTGGTAACCGATCGCTCATAATTCTAATAAAGAGCGAGTCATATAAATCAACATTTAATTAACGACTGATATATATCACCGATGACTTCGCCAGCAGAGACACAAACTCCAGAGCGATTTAAGATACAATTGTACACAAGATATACGCAAGATACAAGAATTGTACGCCTGTTAACCAGTACCCCGACAGTGCAACAAAGGAACGCCAGAGATTATCATTACGAATAGAATATTCTTTTCACACAGAATAATCAGCCTGTGACAACTGAACAACAAATCCACCCATTAACGATAATGACAAGCTAGTACACGCAACACCAGCAAACCAACACAACAAATTAAATACAAAATCGCTGGCCAAGTTAAAAGCCCTAAATGTGGGATACGTCAAGAACAGGTAATGAAATGAACAAGGTGAAAAAAAAAGGATCGCACAAAGCATCCTGCTCGGAGACTTCGGTCACGTCCCTCGTTCAAAACATAGTGAAACGTATTCCGCTTGTCGACATAAACGGGAAGAGAAAGAGAGCGAGAGAGAGAGAGAAAGAGAGAGAGAGGAAGAAAAAGGGAAAAATACCGAAGGCAGAAGAAATGAAAAGAGCATTGAGCTTACCGCTAATGCGCCTCATGGCGGCTCACTATACGGCTCGTATCCAAAAACTGTCGGGCTGGTCGATCCAGCGGAGTATGCAAGTCTTCCTGAACACTATAAACACCATGCCACATGTACGAACACCGATCATCACCTATGCCGTGCACACATCGATTCGGGAACAAGAGATTCCCGCGCCATTGTACACCGAAACGAAAACTTCTCTCTTTCTCTCTCTCTCTCTCTCGCTCTCTCTCTCTTCCCGTGAAGATAACCTGGCCCGAACCACCGTCTATTTTCCAACTACGTTAACAGCAACCACCGAGCAGTCCGTTCGAGCGGAGGCGACATAATGCGAGCAGGCGGTCGCGAATCTTCGTTTCTGCACGCGAAAAACCGAGCAAATACGCCGGGGACGTACACACGTAACGTAACACGTTCTCGGAGTCGACGTGCTCGCTCGTACGCGATCGGGAAACAACGACCGAGGCCGTGTAGTAGAAAACCACTTCGTCTCGCGACTTCTCACGTAGCACTGTCGTGCCCGTAGTGTCGAATGCCACCGTTAGAGCGCCCAACCGATCGGTAACGATAAATCTCCTCCTTGTATGGATTTACACTGGGTCAAAAATGTATTTCCACCGACAGCTTTTTCGGGGAACAGCTCCTCGAAAAGTGGCACGTGATACTTTTCACATACCGCAACCTTTATATCATTGAAATATGCCTCGAGTTCTCGATAGGTCTCCCGTAAGTATACCTGTCCCCGTTTGAATTCTGTTTACGCACGACGTATTTCAAGCTTCCCCACAGGGAAAATCGATCTTGAGTAATCGGTATTCTACTGTTCCAATAACACGGTATTCGGTCCTTGAGAATAATAAAAAAATTTATGTGTTTTATGTATTTCAACTTTGCATTGTAAACAGCATTTTAAGTTTCCCGGTATAGCGAAAGTGGATCTTGAGTAATCGTTATTCCACGTTATGTATTTGAGTAATGTATAATATTTTAATGTGGCTGAAATGATGTAATGTAAGCTTAAATTTTCGGTGTTTATTATTTAGAAAAACAGTACTGAAACTAGAGTTGGGCAAAAACTTTATGTGAATAAAAATTTCTGCCCAACTCTGACTGAAACTTTTATTTGAGGCAGCTGTGAAATTGTGAATGTTCCGTTATTTTTTATCGGTGATATTTTTAATCAAGCGTATATCATCTTCATACATAGATATGGGAGCCGTAGCTACAGCTCCTATTCAAAATGATTCCTGATATCATTAGGCATGCACGCGTCACGTACGCACGTATCGCACGCGCACTCGTTGCGTTTGAACGGTTAATGTCAGATGGCGTATTTAAAAGAGATAGGGAAAGTAAACGTACAGAAAGATAAGATAAGAACTCTTCCCAAAATATCAAAGGACAAAATCGTGCTTTTTCCCCTTGTACAGGCCTTGCGAATACCTATGTTTTCGAAACACTAGAAACATTTTTCTCGGAGAACAAAATCTTAAACACTGTGAGAGAAAGAAAAATATTCACTCATCCTTCGTCGCGTAAATGTATAAATCATTTTAGTCCTCGTGGAATTAAATTAATTAAAACCTGAAAGAATATAGAGGACATCTGAATGATTCATCGCACGTGGCCTCCTTCGATTCACACGCTTATCTGGACTAATTTTGCAAACTTTGACAAGCAGTTCCAGTCGTGTATTCCATTCTGCGTGGCAAGAAGTCAAGCAAACGACCTAATTAGTGTAACCGTAGAGAAACTGGGTAACCTAATTGCTATTTATTGCGGGGGATCTAATTGGTGGGCATTCTAAGAATCTTCTGCCTTGTTTCCATTCGAATCCTCTTTTTTAATATCTACAATAATATCTGTACTTATGTCTAATTAAACGCTTGCAATTTATCCGTTAACCAGGTCATTTGTTCTTTACTGTAATAGCGCATAATTAGAATCGATCGCACATTGTTTCAAATTTAAATTCACAATGATCGAGATCGAGATCGAGAGCGATATCGAGAACGAGCACGAGAATTGCAACGAGATCGAGATCGAGAACGATAACGAGAACGAGAATGAGAACGATAGCGAGAACGAGATCGAGAACGAGATTTAACGAAAAACCGCCGGCGAACGTAAGCGCGCCAAATTCAAATACCTTTATCCAACTGTATCTCGAAATTGCATAAATTCTACTTGATCCTCCTATGCGAAAATAAACAATTCACCCTCACGAATCGGAATTAAAGGAACTTGAACGAACTACAAAAACCCAGCAATTATTATAAAATATCACTCCGCCATCTGTGTGTTAACGCGTAAACAACGCTCTGCAAAATCAATCGCAACCATCCTTTCTCCCTCGAACTCGAACTTTCGTTCCCGACACTCCGGCCTCCAACCATAAATATCGCCACGTGCTCCCTAACAAGGGTCCGTTGTTTCGGCTCAAGAAGTTAATGAGCGATCGTCGTAAACTATTGTAAATATCGTAGTACGACCAGGCTCACAATGAGCACTGTGTCGAGCCCGTTGGTTAGGGCGACGCGACGCTGGGCGACGCTATAGAGGGTCACCATAGCAACAGACTGTAGGCTTTACCAATTTCTCCCTCTTTCATCGCGTTAGCCCCTTCTTCAAACCCCCCTCTCCAAGTGTATCTCGTTTTCGTTTCTTCCTCTTCTTTTTCCCCTCTTTCACTCCCCCCCTGTCCCCCACTCCTCTAGCCAACTCATTCTATGGATCTTTCATGGTCGCTGAACAATGTTCACTCACCGGTGTGCTGGCTGATTTCCGCTGAAAGACCGCCGCATACGTCATTCGCAGGGAGGGATCATCGTTGATGTACAACTCGCGTTGTAAACCGACGCGTTCACACCGTTGTCTTCTTCATTTGCTTCGCCACGTTCTAAGGCCCCACGACTCGCACCAACTATACGAGCACTGCCACCCGTCCGTGATACCGTTGTCACGCGAAACCGGCCCTTAACGACCGCGGATCCGCCGCTTTCGAGGGTACCACTCGATGGCGATTCGAGCAATAAACATTATTTACGGCCGACTAGTTTCTCCGCTAGCAAGAAACCCGAAAAGAAAAGGAAAAGGATGAGGAGAGAGTCTCGCCTACGCCGATGTCTGTGTGTGCGAGAATACCAACCCACCTTTTCCTTCTCCCCGCGGTTCTAGTTGTCAATATTTATTTTGCAGGTTGCAGACACCTTCCGCGCTGACCCACGGTAGCTCGTATCGAAACTAAATGCGAATTAGACTGGATGAAATACTAGGACATTCGGATATTGCGAATTTCCGTAACCTGTTCCGCGATAGAAGACACCTGAAATACGATCGTAGTCATAATAGATGTCCGCTGCGCTTCTATGTTGCTGGTCCGAAGAACGGGAGTGGGGTGGACGGCTATTATGACTGCAAGCGTATTTCAGTTGCGTTCTTTTGGAAAACTAATGATTTCATTCGGTTTTTCAATTCGATCGATTTCTCTGCTGAAAATTATTCTTGCAGATGTATCTTGCAAACACTGTGGAATAATTAGCTAACCTCGTTTAACCCTTGTTTTTTAATTATTAGATTCAATATTTAGCGGAGTTCGATTTTTTCGAATTTTAACAAACCTACAGGAAATGCGCGGATACCAAATTATTCGACTCTGACAAGGCTCGGATGTTTTTCTGAATTTCTCGTTAATGTTTTTCATCTTGCTAAATCGATTGTTTATGAATCCCGCCTTTTTTCAAATCAGATTGTCCGGACCAATCCCGAACGTCTGTTAACCTTGCTTACGTCATGTAAAATTCAAATATTTTTAAATTCGAATTTCGAAGATGAATGTTTATGTTTTGCGAATTGTTGTAGTAAAAGAAACTTTCTAAATGTTTGTAATTGTTAAACATCTTGTATGTAATTGTTAACATCTGTACATTCAATAAAAATAATAGAATTTCTAATAATATAATTTACAATTAATTAAAAACATACGGAAAGCATAAAAGACTGTAACAAGTACATACAATTTGTATGAATGTTAACAAATAACTGTTCCAACGTTATGCTTATTAAAATAACAATAAAAATACAAATTATACGCAATCATTAGAAGTTAAGCACTTAGAACAATTACTGAAAAATAGAAAATAATGATTATCATATTTCGGTATCTTATTACAGTACAAATTTATTGGTTCATATAAATAAACATATAAATAAGAGTAACAACTTATGAATACAAATATTTATAATACCTGATGCGTTAATACTTTTTGAATTTAAAACTTGAAGAACTTGATGAAAATTTCGATAGTTTTCATAAGGAATGTAATCAAATTTATATGTTCTGTCTAAACATTCGACTAAAATGAATATGGGAGACGTTCTTGTTAGTTCAATAATACGTTTTTAAAAACAGTCTTAAATTAATTAAAAGCAGTAAGCTATATGCTTCGTTTGATCTTAATAAGCTAACTTGTAATGTGAGCAGATCAACTGATATGTTTAATAAACTTTAAACGAGAGAACTTCATAGAGATAAATGTATCTCGATGAGACTCTTTTTTTTTAATAACATTCCTACATTGCAGGCAATGCGAAACCGGAAATGAATTTTTGCGTGAAACTCATTGTTTGGTCTGTCCATTGACCATTGACATAAGATAATGACTAATATAATCTTGATTTGAGATCTGTTATAAACAGTATAGTAATAGTCATGACACCCATGTTATACGATTCTTACATCATATTTACAGAAGTGGAATGATAAATCAATACAGTGGAAAAATGCAGAAAGTTTCACACAAACAACACTTATAAATCCAATTTTCGAAAAGTAAAAAAACGAGAAGAAATTACATATAATACAGTCAACTATACAAATACAAAACTAACAGTAAAAAAAAAGAAAAAGAACACAAAATGTAATAAAAAATTATCACTTTGGTCGCTAGGAATTTATCGTGATCTGCATAACACTCGTCTGCTTAAATAAAATCCTATAATTAAAAATCACAACATAATTGACTTATACAGTAGTAGTGATTGAATCACAAAACATATTTCGCACGATGTCGGTATGGTAAAATTTACAAACGAACAATTTTGAAATCAGACTTATCGGAGATACGAGTACCCATTAAATTATTAACTTACTAGCAAATTTCGCTTATGGAAATTTCATTAATCAAAGATAATCTTGTCTATAGTCTAAATTCTTAGAAACTATTGTCACAATTTTAGTTTGATTATTAAAATTTTCGATACTGGAAGTTAAACGCTACACATTCGTAAATCATGTTCGCAGATTTCGTCATGATATGAGGAGGCGTCAAACATTTAAGTGGGTTACTATATATATGTATGTCGTACATTTGCATAATAACAGAGAAGAAGTCATATACCATAATTAACGAGAGCAAATGCTACCGCTTCTTTTTCATCCCTTTGCGATATCCTTTGCCGAACCATCCTGGATTTTTTGGTGGTGCTATCGGGGAATCGGTTTCGATCACCAACGGTTCCGAATCTTTGATCTGTTTACTATCAGATTCTATTATAACATTATCCGTATCCCGTTGATAATAAATACAAGTAAGAGAACCCTCGTTCTCCATACAAAAAGTACAGGCTGGCTTCGGTTTCGGCATATTTATGGCCACGTCCGGTATTTGTATAAACGGATAATAAAAGAACGGTGTTAATTGAGGACACATGTACATCGGTGGAAACGGTAAACCCATTGATAAGAATGGCAATGCAGTAAAAAAAGGCGCTGAATAAGAAGACATGGATTCGGTGATTTTTTTAGGAGAGATGCAATCTTTATCCTCTTTGGTTTCAGGGTCCATGTCCTCCTGATAGTTGTCGGTGATCTCAATCAGCTCTTTGTGAGCAGCATTAGACGGTTCTTCTAAACAGGGCTGACTTGTTGTACATTGTTCGCTGCTCTTGAGCCGTACAGCATGAAAAAATATTGGATCCTTAGCACGATTGTATTGCGGTATCTCTAACCCGAGTTGAGCCATCACTCTTCGCATCACTTCGTCGCATTTCCCGTTTATCTTTAAAACTGCGTTCTCGTCTTTCGGAGTCCACTGCAAATTCACAATATACAGGGAGGGACGTTTATGAATCGGCCTGTCCATCTGCCACAACCACGGATACTTTTTTAAAACTTTTAAACTGGAACCTAAACACAATATTACGTCCGCTTGTTTCGCCGCTCTCGACGCACCGTTCCAATTTATTGGCCACGGGAGGTTGCCCCTCTCCCCGAAATGAACGATCGAGTCTTGCAAAACAGAGCTACATCTATGACACAATCTACCAGTACCGTGCGAATACCGAGCAGTCTTTTCTGTAACATCAAACAGTCTCCAATACTCTCTGTATGGTTTGCATGTTCTACAAACTTCCACGTACATATTCCCATGAACTTCGGATAAAAGCGTACGAGGTATCCCACTGCGCAAATGAAGTCCGTCACAATTCTGGGACACTACATGTTTCAAAACTCGCGCCTTGTACAAAGCGTAGAGAGCCATATGCGTTATCGTAGGCTCCGCCAGACTTAAATCATGATTCCTATAAACATACATTCATTAAATAACATTAATAAGAGCTGTTACCAAAATTCAACCGTGTTAATTACGACATTACCCAATATCTTTTCCTTGCTGTAAGCGAGTCCAAACCCCATTGGTTCCCCTGTAATCGGGAATGGAAGCAGCTGTACTGATGCCAGCACCAGTGTAAACAGCCAACGACGATGCTCTGCTAATCGCTGCAGCCAACCGTATACACTTCTCCTCCAAAATTTCTGGCGCATCTTCCACTTCCTCTAATCTTGCCTTCACTCTATGCCTCTTCTCTTGTCTAACAAATCGGAAAGATTCGATTAGTAATGCATTATGATTATGTTTCAGTGTTACTGTTAACGAAATTGATATGAAAGATTTATAATAATTACTTATTTTGCGTAACCATTCATCTATAATACGAACAGTTCGCGTTTTACTACTGATAACATAAAATAAATTAATACATCCACGAATGATTTCCAAAATGGCTATACCTCAAATTAACCTCTTTTACTACGTCACTGCACGAAAGAAGTATCCCATTTTCTTCTGCAGTTCTGTCTATTTCGCATTTTTGTAAAATCGCCGCGACCTGGAAAAATCAAACGCTGCAGTATTCCATGGATGTTGTTTACGATACATCAGTTTTAACACCGGGAAAAGTATGGAAAAATGTTGGTTAAAGATCGTTTCGAAGCGATTATGATTGAGCAGTATATATTAAAATTGTGTATGTACTTTCTTAAACGTTGCCACTCGTTCATCTTTAACTTTGAATGCTTTAAGTGCAGCAGAACGCCTTCTCGATAGGAACTTCTCGTTACCAGCCTCCTCCATGTTTAATCAAGACGGGCTGTAACACAGAATCGCTCAAGTGTTGCTAAAATAACACAAATGTCATAATAATGTGTTATAACAGTCTTTTTTCGCAAATACCTTCGAAACTGAAATTAAAGTGCACACAATATATACGCACTGATCGATAAAACTTGTTCCAATAAAAGATAAAATATTTATATTCGCAGTTCACTAAATTTTATGATTTGTGTAATATAAAACAATATAAATATTGAATTTATTTCATGTCACAGTATTTCTATGGCGATAATGCAATTTCATTGCAAGATTATTATTGTATATTTAACATTATTTTATCAGTCATAATTAATATATTGGTTTATCACTGTATTTTATAATTACAAAAAATTACAAATATTAAATTTCAAGATTTAGAGAACAATTTACATAATATCAAAAATAATTTACAATAAATTTTTTTATTGTAAATTTATTATTAGTTCAATTAAACATTGTGTAAATATATTTAACGCGTTATACTTTTTTATTAACAATTGTACTTTTTGCAAGATTTCAGGAATGTATAACCTTAATCAAATTCAACTGTAAATTGTTGTACAAATAGTTAGTGATAACAACGATTTATATATTAGGTATTATAAAAATCACACTATTATGCATCGATCATAAGATGCAAAAATGAAAATATGAAAAAATGAATCGATAAATATATTTGTAAGTGCAGTAATAATGGCATTATTCGAATATAAAACAGAGGAATTTTTTAATAAATAGTTCCCGCCATGTGGTAATTTAAATATGGTCTAAATGTTTGCATTTTCTATTGTTTGGTGTGTACCGACGACAACTCTGGACAAAATAGTGATTATATTTTCCATTTCGAAATCGTTTGTAAACGATAAAAATTGTTCAATTTATGGTTTCCATTTTAGACTGAATAATTCCGGCCAGAATGGGAATGTATTAGAATAAATGCTTTAAAAGCTAGTCATGCCAGGTTTAGAAGAAAGTATTTTACACGATAGCAGTTCTGGTTCACCCACAGAGAGCCTAATGTCCGATGGAATTGTTTCGGAGCAAGTGAAAAAATTTTTATTCACCTCTCGTAAAACCCAGGACAACGTAGAGTGTAACGAAAGATTAGAGATTTACATTCCGGAGGTAATCAAGCTTTTTTTACAAATTTCCTGTTCACGATTAAACCACTGATACGTTCTATTCTCGTGCGTGCTACCGGTGTTACGTAGTTTTTGGTTATGCATCATTGTGAAAGTTTTTTTTACATTTTCCATTTACGTCTGATCTATAAGAGAGCATAAATTCATTATTTTTCAATCGAATTCCTTTTATACAGAGGTCTAATCTGTGTTTTACTAAACAAAAAAATATTATTTAAATTTTTAATGTCTTATTAACATGTATTTTGTTACAGTTACTCCAGGCTAGTTATAGTTTTTATACTTGGCCTTCCGCACCTGTACTCGCTTGGTTTCTTTGGGAACACAAAGAAGAACTTATTGGGAAAAGAGTTTTAGAACTCGGATCTGGCACTGCACTTCCTGGGATTTTAGCTAGTAAATGCGGTGCTATAGTAACTTTAAGCGATTCTGCTAGTTTGCCAAGAAGTCTACAACATATAAGAAGAAGTTGCGAGCTGAATGGAATTTTGTCTCAGGTTCAAATCGTTGGTATAACATGGGGATTGTTTTTGTCTAGTTTATTTTCCATTGGACCGCTAGATTTAATTCTTGGATCCGACTGTTTCTATGAACCAGCTGTGTTCGAAGATATAGTTGTTACAATTGCTTTTCTATTGGAGAGAAACCCACACGCAAAATTTCTCTGCACGTACCAAGAACGAAGCGCGGATTGGTCGATAGAGCATTTATTAAATAAATGGAATCTCACTTGCACCCATATATCGTTGGCAGATCTCGGTACAGATTCTGATGTAAATATATATGATTTAATGCAGGACCACACTATCCACTTATTAAGTATACAACGCGCAACTTAATATGTCTGGCAACACTTTTCGACATTTGCTTTATGTACGCGGAGTTCCTTGGACTGTTTCACCCTGCGAATTCGAATCTTACTTTTCGCTTTTCGGTAAAGTAAAAAAGGCGGTACTTATATTCGATAAACACGGTATTAACACGGGCAATGGTTCCGTTGAATTCTACCATAGAACTGTAATGCTCAATGTGCTTGCTAAACGTCATGTTTTGGAGAATAGGAACATACACGTGACCGATTTATATCCTGACTAGTAAGATAAAAGAAACCTTCATGATGAGTCTTGAGGAAACATTTAACAAAGCTGCGAGCTACTTGCAGACGTTAGCATCTGAATTGAATTCCAATGAGCTCCTTAAATTCTATGCTTTGTATAAGCAGGCAACGGTTGGTCCCTGTAATATTCCACAGCCTAATTGGTACCAAATGAAAGCTAGACAAAAATGGGAAACATGGAAAAATCTTAATGACATGAGCTGCGATGCTGCTATGATTAGTTATATAGAAGAGTTAACAAAACTCTGTCCTACCTGGGAGAAAGACGTAGAATCTGAACCACAGAAGTGGGTTGCTGTTAGTCGATTGCTAAACGCAGAAGAGCAGATAAGCGATACAGATAAAACCCTTTTGGATTGGATAAAGGAAGGCCACGAAGAAAAGGTACTGGAAGTACTGGACAAAGAGCAACGACTTGTGAATTCAATGGACACAGATGGTTTGCTACCGATACATTGGGCTGCGGATCGTGGTCACGTGAGAATCATAGAACTCTTGATTAAAAAAGGAGCAAATGTGAATTCACAGGATTCGGATGGTCAAACACCGTTGCATTATGCAGCGTCGTGCGGACACGTTGACGTTGTAAAATATTTACTTTCCATTGGTGCAGAATCTATAGAGGATAACGATGGTATGAAACCCAAAGATGTTGCTGATGTTAATACATTGTCATATTTACACAGCATGGAATAGTAATCTAGCGAAATTTATTCGTAAAAATCGTGGTACTTTCTTACAGAACGTCATTCTTTTCATAAATTCTTTATTTATGTACAAATAGATTCTGTAACAGTTCTCATTACATTCACAGCCTAAGCACTCCTTAGGTAAATGCACAACTTGTCACAATGGTAATCTTTAAAAGATTTTTTTTTACATATCATTGTGTTTGCTTATTGTGGAACATAAATACTAACTTGTTGAACGTAACAGAGTACATAAAGAATGCTATGTTCTTTTTATAAGTATTTTTAAATTGACAAATGCAGAATATACAAGATTTGTAATTTTCCTCATAACAGCAAGAAATAATTGCAGATGTATTTAGACCATTTGTAAAAATAAAACTTAAAGAAAATAAACAAATATTTTTCGTATTAATTAATTGCTTATTACAAAGAAACCACTTATAAATTCGTATGTGACCCGAAGAGAATTTATAAGAGATACCTCGCAAACGCGGTTTACGTTCGTCCAGATACTTGGTGATGTAAATGATATTTAATAACTTATTCAATGAATTCTTTAATATAACAAATATCGAAACAATCAAAATATATTATTCAATCAGAGATTAACAAATATAATAAAGTTCCTTTATTAACTAGTATAATTGTCTTTTAGTTCAATCGCAACTACAAAATTTAATAAATTTCACATACTTTGAGTGGTTTATTCAAAATAGAGATTATCTGAAAACATCGATGTAACAATATACAGTATTGCGCAATTTACTGGAATTAATAAAATTCATGTAATAAGAAACGCTTAAATTTTCATCACCAAGCAAGCAGACATTTTGTTATTTATGTTACATTCCCATTAGTAATAGAATTTATTTGAACTGTTTTTATGAACAGTCGTGTTTTATCATATAACAGAGGAAGTAAAACAAAATTTGTAACATAAATAAGACCAAAAATATCTTTCTTTTACAGAAAATTTTCATTACGATAATCTAACATTTTTATTGTAATACATTATTTACCATCGTGCAAATTACTTTTATTAAAATTTGAAGAAACAATTGCATGGATTCACAATTTTTTTACGATAGCATTTGCTAAAAATTAATACTTTTAAATATTACTTTCTTAGATGGTGAATAATGTATTAAATAAAAATACCACATCATTATATTTGGTTTACTTATTTTGCAAATTAGGCGTATCCTTAATGTTTTTAAATACTGGCAATCTTTTTTTATGTAGAATGAATCGGACGCAAGTTTATTATACTTTTCAAAAATAGGAAAATGTTACGATACTTCACAAGAATTAGCTACTTCATTTTTGTCTGAAATTATTGGCTATAAAATAATTTTGTTTATACTATTTGTTACACTGAAGGCTGTAAAATCTTTTAGTTGCATTATGGTATCCACTGAATTACAATACAAACGATTAGGTGATTCCATTGTGAATGCTAATATCGAGAGCTCCACTAAAATCTTTATAAATAAAAAATTCGACGAATTTGTTTATACAAATTTAAACGTTTATAAAGTTATATCTCTACGAGATAAAATTTAACCAATTATAACGAAACCTTATTTTTATCTACGATTTCGAAATACCGCAATATATTAAAAGAATTTTACAATTTATGGCTAAGATTTTATAATAATTATGAAAAATAAATTTTAAAATCACTCATATCGTTAGATGTTTCGCGATACCCTACTTTAGAACACTCTGTAGTATAATTAATTTTATATAAAAACGTAGTGGATTCATAAAATAATTTTTTTCTATTATATAAAGTAGTTCTGTCACGTAAAAACTCCGAGTGACACAGCCGCGAGGCGCCGCGAGTTTCTTATAAAAAATATGAAATCAATATAAAAATTTTAAATATGTCTTTTTTATCTTAGTGAATCACCTTTTCGTTAGTTGTAACATTATCTAGCAAAAATTAATCTTCTACGTACGAGTAGATCCATAATACAAAATGAATATGAACTCGATAAAATCTGTACCAAATAAAATATTTTCTACTTTACATTACACTATGAGCAGGGACGCCCTTAAAAAGCTAGAAGCATTTTTTTGGAGTTCTTTAAACAGCGAAACAAAATTTACAGATACTCAATCACATAATTTTAGAAGGCACTAAGAAATAGAGGAACAAATATTTTCTTTATATTAGAACCTTATACTAAATACATATAATTTTACCGATTGTTTCACTCTGCTTCTAACCATTTAAAAAATACATTTGTTTTTAGAGACCTCGTAATAGGAAACCTAAGGGCGGCTCTGATCATAAGCATACAAAAATTTGCAAACTTAAACCGTATGTCAGACAGCTGGAGATCAATTATATCAAATTACTTCCTTATTGTTATAATACTTCTTTCATCGTTACTGCGGTAGGTACAAAAAACTGATAAATTGCAAAAATATTAGAGTTAAGTATGAAAATTAGATATGACTCCTTAAGTTATTTTTAATATACAGTTACAAATGCTTACGGATTCGAAGAACTCGATTGTACAGGTTCATATCGTGTACTATTTCGTCGCTATTAGTTTCGAAACGTAAAAACAGGCGCTCTCTGCCGACAAAAATGAATTGAAAAAATAGTAAATTTTGAGAGTGGTATCGGTTCAATTATAATTTCCCTAATAGTTAAGATATCGGTACCTCCGAGGCCCATCGAAATGAGAAAATTTACAAAACTTACATTGCAGTAATTTTCCATAATGCCGTGTTATCGTCTTGACATAGAACCGTTCGACTATCAAACGGGTTTATGATAATCATCACATTTTTCTACAAATTGATCTCAGAGATTGGTGCTTTCTTGATCCGTTTTGAGCTTAGCGGTCGGTGGAGGTGGCGGTGGTGGCTGTGGCCTTGGGGGTCTCTGATGAAACCTTGGCGAGGCCGGAACAGGTTGTTGTGGAGATTTAATAACTACCACTGTTTCAGTCTGTGTTTGAACATCGATAATATTCCCTTCCGATCTGGTTCGCACGTGCGCTTTCGTTTGCTCTGGCGCGGTTAGTTTCGCAGGCTTTTCCGATCGTTCACCGTACAAGGACATAGATGACGGTCGACTACCTACACTCGGACTTCTCTGCAAGTTCGAAGCCATGTTGCCATTGTTGTCGCCCGTTGAGCAGAGCACATTGCCATTGCCACGCACTTGTATTATACTGACCTGTTGTTTCTCCACCGAGTACATGTGAGCTCTTTCCAATGTTAAAGGCTGCAGGTTTTATGAAAGAAGAGAACAGATTAACAGTCCTGCGGAAACCATTGTCGTCACACAGTATTCTTTCTGTAACTGTGAAAAATTTCTTCACATTTATGGTAGCGACTATCCTTCTCTACGTTCGGAACACTGTAAAGAATGTGAATTGTGACTTTGCAGACGCGAAGTTTTCACAGTTACGAAGAGAATACTGTGTCTTGTATTCCAACAAAGTTAACACGTTCACTGCCGACCGTGTTTTTTTGGTTTTGCCTCGGAGCGCCGGAATCCATGTTAGAAAAAATAAAATTATTGACATTTTTATCAATTTTGTATTTTACGTAAAGAAGATGAAATCAATAGGGAACGTGTTAAAGCACTATTCGAATGTTCATTGCATTCACAAAATTGCAAGTGTTATTGTTTGCGAATTTTACGGATTTTTATCGAATTCGGCGTCTTTGGAAAGTTCAGTGGCGGTCAGTAGTGATCACCACACGGCAGTCAACGGGTTAATGTATGTAATTGTTAATAGAATATCGTTCTCCACTTTATAAATATAGCTTACGTTATTGTATTTCAATAATGTAATATCCAGGCATATTTGTCGTGTCCACTGGCAGTAACTACATCTATTAAGGGTTATATCTTACATGTGAAACTGAGGCCGAACAACTCAGAAAGGAACGGCTTGATACTCACCCCTGTCTCACTGTCTAAATTTTCATTACTGTGACGTGGGTGTTGTCTGATCAGGCTCGAAGGTCGAATCAATCCAGCTGGTCGTTCTGGTATAGCTGGTTTACTACTTCTATCCAGGGTGCTCGTGTTCGTAGAACTTGTGTTGTCTGACTTTCTACGTAACTCGACTGTCTCTTCTGCAATTTCAACAATATTGAAATTGTGCTTAAATTGTTTAAAATCGAAATACGTATTGAACAGTGAGTACCGTTACCTGTATTATGTATTACATTGGTTATATTTCTCGGAGCAGCGACTGGTCTCCGTCTCTCCAACGTGGAAGGATGTGGTTTCTCGGTGATTAACGGTTTTAACCTCTGTATCGAGGTTTCCGAATTCTCTGTCTCCGCCTTATTGTTCGACAAATTCTCCACGGTAGTTTTTTCCGTGCTTGCTACTGTAGTCAATTTTCTTTCCGGTTTTTGTATTTCCTGATTTCTTTTTTCCACCTCCGCCTGAACATTACGCAATTCTTCTAGTACCTCGCTTATGTGTTCCGGACCGCTGAAAGACGGTGTCTCGACAGCTACTGTATCATGTGTTGTTTGCTTCACTTCTGTTTCTGAACTGGAGTCCTGTTTTTCTATAGTATTTTCTTGCTTGACTGGTAATTCTGTATTTATCACATCTTGTTTATGAGCTTTATGTACTGTACGAGTAAGGGTCGCGGATGTTAGAGGTCTTGGTGGTTTGTCAGGTGTCGGTGGCGGTTTGTCATCGGGCTTTCTATCATGTTTGTCAGGCGTGGCGCTATTCGGCGGCGTTGGAGCCGGTTTATTTTTTCTACGAGCTGCTGGCTTAGGACTACCTTGCGGAGGACTTTCACCGTGATCACTTAGGCTGCTGTTCGAAACGCAACGACGCATGCCGGTGATTTGGTTTTCTAGACCGTTTATAATCCCAACGTCGAGATCACGGTCAAAATCTACTTCACCAGGAAAAAACCAATTTGCGTATGTAATCAACTGATCCACTATAAGACTAGAATTATTAGCTGTGCTCATGTTCATTCTGGAATGACAATAAAGATCGTATAAATAGAAAATTATTACGCCACAAGCAATTAGAAAGTCGATCATTAACAATAATTAACACTCGCACGATGATCGATATACATATTACGCGGACGGCCATCGATCGGTCTTTTTCGACCGAGACATTTCTATACTAATATTTACATAAAAACGGTTATTTCATTAATTTATTTTGTATAATATATGTTAGAAAGAGTACTATAAAGAATGTAGTATCTCTTTTATAACTGTGGCTCTGCAGACCCGAAGTTTTCACAGTTACAAAGAGAATACAGTAGCAAAACTGTGATTTCTGGATTTAAAAGGACCCACCAACGGCTGTGCGAGCATTAAATTGGAATTTTCTTTAGTAACAATTTGTGGAAGGAAGACTGTTCTTACACCATTGTATTCGCATCCTCTTGGGGACTCCATATTAAATTCGGCGCGATAACAATTGCAATGTTTTGCGGCGACATTTTATTTATGTCTTGGTTTTTCGTTAGTACAGCTAAAAATTTGATTAGGAACCGTAAATTTTCTAGATTCGCGGGAGGTAGTTTGTATAGCACCTCCCAAAGAGCTCTCAATCTTATCTCATTATTCGTTATCTTCGCAGCTGCCATCCATTCAGGATATAATCTTCAAATTAATAAAAACGTTCGTATAACCTCGCCCATTTTCCATTCCTTTGTTTATCGTGCAAAAGGCTGTTGTACTTACTTGTATGTTAAAAGAGGCTCCGGGAGTTCTCTTAAGTAAGACTTTAACGCGCCAGCGATCACATGAGGATCCTTATATTCTAGAGCAGTTGGTAACGTAAGGCAGCAGGCGTCTAAACTTAACTTAATTCGCCGTGACTTTGATGCAGCGCCAGCTATTCTAAAAAGGCCTTCTTCTTCCATACCCAGTCGTAATAAAGCGGAGACGCATAATTGGATAGGCAAAGCAATCTTTCTATTAGTCACCCTAAGGTGCTCCTCAAGTGGATGACCATAAACCGGTTTCATTTCATTGTCATCTGAAATCAGAGTAGGATAAATATTCCCATACCATACGCTACAACAGGATAACAATCTTTTTTTATAAATGAAATATAAAATTAACCCTTGGCGATCGAGTGGCAACTCCTTATATTATTAAATTCGTTTGAAATAAAATGAAAAACATCATATAAAACATGATAGTCAGAATTAATTATAAACATGTATTCTGGTTCCAAAAGTTGACTAATATCAAAATACTTACTTATGTAACTTTCTAATCCTGGGATAAGCTCTTCCAAACAATGCAGAGCACTTTCATGGTAAGCTCTTTGAAGTTTTACATATTGAATAATAGTGTGTGCTAAATCGGATTCTCTGGACATAAGTTGAAACATTTCCGCAGCCAACTGGTCTCTGCATTGCTCTACCTTAGCTTCAGCCTCTTCCAATTCTTCCCTTAAATTATCTACTTTTGCTGCACCCGTACCTTTTCAACAAAGATATTGCTCAGAAAATTCGAGAAACCTTTAAACATATAATTGCTCTATAAATCGTTAATTACCGGCACTATGCTTGCTAGCTTGCTGATATCTTGTTCTCACGCTATCCATATCCAAGATTAACCGGGCTAAATTTCTTTTATGTTTCAATATATTTGGTACATCCGTATCTAAAATATGTTGTAGAGGACTCGTTACATATTGCTCAACTTTCGCTTCGTGTTCGATTGTTTCATTCGCTAAATACATTTGTGCACGGCCACATTCTGTAAGCGTAAAACCCATGAGCCCATCTTCAGGGGCATTTTCCTGCATTGTCTGCCCTAATATGAATTCTGGGCATTTTTTCTAGAAATCAAACACATATTTAACAAATAATAGAATAGAGAAACATTTGGTTTGCTCAATGCAATTAATTTCTTTTATTTAATATTTAAAGTTTTGCAAACCATTTTAGACTTTCATATTAACCCTCTAGTTCGTTTATGTTTACGACTAAGTCTTATTGATTGTTCTAGGCATTCAAAACATTGAAAAAAAAAGTTCTGTTGGAAAGTCAAATGTTTTCACTAATATGCTTCAATAACTATATACAGGGTGTTTCGTCTAAAACAGGCCACCTAAATATCTCCTCTATCTCTGATAATACAAAAAATATTTCTAACGTAATCTAAATGGTTTCAAAAGACGAATCAGATGGAAGA
>CM052277.1:1450133-1508625 GCA_028455795.1 Lasioglossum marginatum
AACTGTATTTATCATAACTGATGTAGGTTCTGATCCAGGCTAAAAATTAGACTAGAGGGCAGCATTGTACCGGGGAAAAAACTGTAGAACAGGTCCATAGCGTCATCTAGGGAAAATTAACAAAATTATCAACTCCAACTTGGATAATTAGCCATAGATAGCGTTATAGGTTATGTCGATCGTAACATCCTGATGAAAAATGTCTAAATATTAAGTAAGATCAAGAGAATAATCGCAATAAATACTCTAGTGCTGCTAAAGAAACGTTCAATCATAATTCCTGTGACTTTTCGTAGTTTTTCATGGTCAGTGTAGGAATAATGACACTCCATGTTTCATGGTGTGTTGCATAATCAATGCGCGTTTACAATGTTCCGGCGATAACTTCAAATCGTGTAAACAGGAGGGAAAGAGACAACGCTACACATCGTAGGCGATCATTCGTGGTTTTCTTTTATAGTCATACGGACACCATCTGTTAACTAGAAACGTACGGTTTCCAGCAGCGAAACTTAGGAACTGTGCGCGCGAAAAACAAACAAGCGAAATTCCGTCGTTTTTCCCGTTTCCATTTGACCGGTTTTATTCAACGTGATCGTCATGACGATAAATAGGAATTTTGTAAATGTGTTAATACTGAGTTGGGGTTTCATGTTGGTATTTACCGCATTTCAAACGATGGGGAACATCGAGGTAAGTACGAGGGCAACGTTGACATATGCCTTTGACAACCGAATCAGGTCAGCGGTTTTAGATGATCGTGATTTCTGTCACTTCCGCGATTGATGTGTACTTTTCAAAAATTCCATCCACGTCCGTCCATGTACATACACCTTGACGTGCGCAGTATACGAAATTCAAACGCCGACACACGCAATTTGTTTTCTATTTTTCCCCCCATTGTATCGGTGACGTTCCTATTATCCTGTTCCGTGTCGATATATATACACATTGTTTTCTCTCAGAACTGCTTTTGCACGTACACAACTTTTACAACATAATTGATGTGTTGAAATTTTTTATTTGACCGATTAAATGGTATCGTGTATATCATATAGTTATAATTAAACCCACATTAAACGTGGGGGGTCTTCACGCAAAATAAAAATAAATTCTTCTGATTGGCTTCACCGTGTTATATTGCAATATTTATAATAAATTTACAAATATGATATTATACGTTTTGTTAGAAAAACATTTAGCAGACAAACATAAGCGAAGAATCAAAAATTTGCGAATAACGAAGAATCATTTGCAAAAATTTTAGACGTACTTGTGATAACAAAATAGATTTTATCTGTGTGTTTTTAATAAGTTTACAATAATTTATCTTAAACCTCATTGTATCTGTAAGAATGCTATCTACAAACATAATCTGTATCCTTATCCATATTGAACACATTCATTAAATTGATATAACATAATTAAAAAATATTAGTTAAAAATATGTCACCTTTCTTTAGAATGTATTTATAGCTTTCCAATCTTAATGGCAACTTATAGATATTGTCATTTCAAGATGATAAGCTCGGAATGAATTTAAGCATTGATATGTGTTTAAATTCTTAGCACACCATATGCAGCAATCCTTGGAGATTTCTCAAAATTTGAATTCAGGCTAATACGATACAGTATATATGTAAATACATAAAATTCACACAGTATTTTATGGTGGTATTTATTAATATCTGTTTTATAAATATGTCTACTAATCGTTGAGTTTAGATAATATATATTTATGGACATTTTTTTATAGATTCTTTGATATGATTAATACCTGTGCTCTAGATTCTAGAGATTCATTGGAATACGATACATTGAAATCTATAAGCTTGATCTAAGTCCTGTTCTTATCGGATCAGAGCAAACATTCACATTTGATAAGCTTATATATGTCAAATTGATAATAGTAATTCTAAGCTTATATTGCATGTATTCATTGTAATAGTATTTAATTAAAGTAAAACAGCCGCAGTATCAGAGACGATAAATTCTTGATAAATAGTATGGAGATAACAAAAGACTAGTGCATATATGTATTATATTACTTTTGTATGTTTGTCATAAATACATTAAATTATGTGTACTTATATTATCAAATGTAACATACTTTCTCCTGTACCAGTTGGAGAGGAAATTCTCCGTTAAATGTTGGCATCAAATTATTCTAAACAATCAAGTCGCACAACATTGAATGTTTTTCTAACCGACACACACTGCAGAAGCTAATCGTCTCTCTCTCTCACATACCTTCGTGTTGCTGTCTTACGTAGTTCACTAATCGACGGTTTTATTCGGGTAGAGTTCGCTACAGTGTCACTTGCTACTGTGTCGGCAATGCAGAGTTCTAGACAGAGAATTTAAAACATTACTAAATAATAAATACGGATTTTATTATATCGCGCCTTCTCATTTCTCGATAATGCAAAAATGGGGTTTCTCAGTAGTCAAACGCGCTAGATAAAAGATCAATCTAGGCCGCAATCGGCCTGAAAAGTCCTATTTTTACGTTTACGAGGCGTAATTTGCATTATTCGGCAGCATGTAGTTGTAGCAGCTTTATGAAAATAGCGAATTACGCTGTCGAATAATACAAATTACGCCTCGTAAACATAAGAATAGAACTTTTGAGGGTGATTACGGCCTGGATTGATTTTTTATCTAGCGCTTTTGATCATTGAAAAACCCCATCTTTGCATTATCGAGAAATGAGAAGTCGCATCCCGCACCTTTGCAATCCTAGAAACGAGTCTACCCCCTTAAGTTGCGACATTTTCTCTAGAAAATCCTAAAAACATAATCAAATAATTTCTTTTATTGATATCCCAGTCAGCAGGCTTTCCTAACCAGAATGAGAACAGATTTGAAACAGAGGATTTCTTATATTCAGTTATGCTGCAGATTGTTAGCACACACTAAACTTGAATTTCTTTCACAGAAAACCGTGCTGCAAAGTATCAATGATGAGGATAAGAGCTTCACCGGCAATGCTTACATCAGCTTGTCGATAATCTACGGTGTCCTAGCCATCTGCAACTGGTTAGCTCCATCGTACATCTCCATGACAGGGCCAAGGGTTGCGATATTAACTGGATCCTGCTGTTACGTCCTTTTCATAGCATCATTCCTGTGGCCTACAAACGCTATGCTCTATGTCCTCTCCGGTATCCTCGGCATCGGGGCTGCATTGATATGGACAGGACACGGCCAGTATCTAACCGAGAACAGCGATTCAGAGACCATGTCCAGAAACAGCGGAGTGTTCTGGGCGATTTTCCAATTGTCGAATGTCGCCGGCAACCTGTTCGTGTACTTCATGTTCCAAGACCCGAAAATCGACGCTTCGGTCCGAACATTGGTTTTCAGTGTGCTGACTGGCTTGTCCATCGCAGGCACATGTCTGCTGGCTACATTAAGGAGGACATCACAGAGATTGGTCCTGGGTGAAGCTGAAGGAGTCTCTAGCGCTGATAGGGAACTTCAGATACCAGAGCCAGCGAGAGAGAAGCCATGGCTAGCTGCTTGGAAGGCCTTCCAGGACGCTTTCAGTCTTTTCCTGACACCAAAGATGCTTCTGCTGTCACTGACGTTTATATACACTGGTTTCGTATTGACGTTCTATTCGGGCGTCTATTCCTCCAGCATTGGATTCACCGAGGCGATGGGCGACCAGCGCAAGAGGCTGGTGGGACTCTCAGGAATCTTCATCGGAATCGGCGAAGTTGTTGGCGGCGCAATCTTCGGCATTTTCGCATCGAAGCTGGCTCGCAATTGCGGCGGAGGGTTGGTAGTGCTCACGGGATTCGGCGTGCACCTGTTCGCCTTTATTACCATTTTCTTGAACCTCCCTAATGACTCGCCCTTCGAGGATACCAGTAAGATAGGATTCATCCATCCTCAGCCGATCTTAGCCATGGCAGGAAGCCTTGCGTTGGGTTTTGGCGATGCTTGCTTCAATACACAGGTATACTCGTTGATCGGTGTGCTTTTTGTTAACCAGAGTGCCCCAGCGTTCGCGCTGTTCAAATTCTGTCAGTCAGTCGCCGCTGCCATCAGTTTCGCTTACAGCAGCAGTCTCAGTCTTTACATACAGCTTCTCGTGTTGACGATAAGCATTGTCATCGGCACCATTGCCTTCTGTTATGTCGAACGCGCCACGAGAAGGGAAGCTGATAACACCACGTCCGAGACAAACAGTACCCTCGTCGAATAAAAGCAGACACGAGTCCGACGAATAATTTATACGAAAAATGCTCAATAGTATATGTAGTTTGTTTTATATCGGAGAGGTTGTCGACATATTTTAAATATCAGAACTGTTATTATTGTACATATGTTTGTTATATGAACAGATTTATATTAGAGCACGACCAGGATATGGCAGTGACTCGTATATTCCATAACTAGAGTTAGACATTATTCGAATAACAAATGAAATATTATTCGTTATTCGCGATTAACTTTCGCCCAACTCTGTCCATAATACAGTTCTTTCTCCGTAACGTCGCGCGAGACGTTCGAGAGCAGCGGAAGCTTTTTGTCATCGCTCTCGTTGGTTATCGACTCGCTGCTCCTCCCGCTGTTGGTTCACGTGGTGGGGATAGAGAGCGACGTTACGGAGGGAAAACTATACTTAAGAAACTGTCTTCGCGGAAATGTTTGAATGAAGAAAAGGAGATTGTTCAGTATGTTAAATATGCGTTAAGATTGGGGTGATAACCGTGCAATGAGATCATGTTGGTACATGAGATTTTTTATATTTGAAATTTATAATATAAATGTTTGATTTTATAATTAATATGCAACTGTACAGCAACCAAGATGAAACATATGCAGTCCGTTTAACGAGTAGAGTCTGTAAACAATTGTTACTGTTGTTCGGTTTACGTATGCTGATCTGACTCGTTGAATGGACCTTCAACATTTCTTCGTATAGGGTAACTATCAAAATAATGAATTGTTATATATTTGTATCATTATAAAGAGTGATGTATATACCTCGAATTTGAATAGTATAGAAACGATCCATTATTTAATATTGCTTAGGGTAAGTACGAAATTTGTGATTTCTGTATGCCATCTAGGAAATGACTTAATTTTCTGTAAAAATGTTTAAGCAAACTATACGAAAGAGTCTCTAAATATATTCTTTTTAAGAAATTCCCTCCGATTAAAATTGCTTAAAACATAGCAAAGTCTCAAGGCAACAATCAGTATTATTACAATCGTGTGGAAGGTAGTAAACGAACCTGGATGGACTGTGGAAAATGAATGAAAATGTAATTTAACTGGAGAAGTTCAATCTTGTCATCTCATATCTTTATCTTGAAAAGTGTTATCGAAAATTGTTAATTATATTCGCATTACTCGAAATTTTGTTATACGCGAATGAACATCTGGAAATCAGCTGTTGAACAAATCATAATATATTGTTATGAGTCTGTATTGTACATATATTTAACTGTACAAAAATGAAAATATCGATACTATTACGGAAATATTACGACCATTGATGCAATGACATTGATCGTCTATTCTTATGGAAATTCCATTAAATAAACAATTTTTTCATATGCACATGTTTCGAGAGAGAGAGAGTTGTACGTCATCCCACCCAACTGGCCTAAAATAGAATTCATAACTCAAATGTATCAGACAGGGCGAGCAAATTGCACATATTAAACTACAATTGGATAAGTAGAATTAAACGACTATTAAAGACCACTTTTCCACTGAGAACAAAGTGCTGCTGCAACATTCAGCACATACAGTGCGTGTGATGCGTAAGTCGCAAAACTGATCACATTGTTCAACAAACTAACTATATTGTCTCTTGCATAGATTTCAAGTTCTTATTTAAAGAAATAAATTTGTTGAATAATTCCTCATGGACGCATCTTCACAATCTCAATAATCGTAAATTAAAAATATTAGAACGCGTCCCGTAAACTTATTGTTAACTTATATGTATGAACAATATTCAAAGAAAGCGACACGCCACCATACCGTGTTCTGACACATTTTTCAATTTATTTTGAAATTAAATTGATGATGTTAAATTGATCCCTCCTCGATTTCAAAAATAAATGCAGAGCAATCAGTCGTCGAGTTGGCACAAAGATGCTGTTCCTCTTCTAATCCAGTGAGATTCAGTGAGGTGTGTTAACAGCAAAATGTATAAAACAAAGTTGGACGAATGGCCAGTGGTAGCTAAAACGCCTCGTCTTTCGCTCGTCTTGTACACTGGACAGTGGTACACAGGTTTGGGAACAAACTCGGCTTTTCTACCGGGTTGTAGCCATATTACTGGTAGAACATCAAACATGATTTTGGGCCTCGATTCATCTATCGCTCCGATTTCTTCGTTCCACCGAGCACCTTCTAGAAACAAGCCCTAAAAAAAAGTTAAAAAAATTACGGAATCCCTCCAAACATTTTGCGAAGTTTTTCTTGGGAATAATAAAATAATAGAAAAAAATGAGAGAGAGGAAATAGTAATACTGCTTTCTGAAATGTAGATAATCTTCAATCTTTGAAATGGAATGATGTCTATTTTGTTTTTATATCACATACCTTTATGTATACACCGTAAGATGGTGTAGACTTTACATCGGTCTCGAACTTAGTCACTTCAAACTCAAAGTCCACTCTGTCAATTGGAATTTTGTTTTTTCGAGCAAAGTTCTGCAAGACACCCGTGAGGAACGACTGAGTGAAAAAGAAGCCGGATATCCAGAACACATTTGGTGAATCGTGATCGATCCAATTTTGAAAGAACTCTAATCTCTCTATTAAATCATTAACATAGCTTCCAAGTGGTTTTAGGGATGGATAGGACTTCTTGTTCCAAGCTGCTGGCACTTTGCCGATGCTCATGCTCGTGAAGACCTCTTCCAGTTCCGCTGACATTAGAACCAAGCCCTTGATGGCTTTTTGCACGTTCACCAGAGTGTTTTTAAGCACGTCCAGGAGGTCGTTGAATCTGATCAGCTCCTGGCGGAGGACCGTGTTCATGCTGTTCATGTAAAGCACAGGATATTTTTTAGCCACTTCTATAACGTCGAAAGGAGGTCTTAATTTGGCCTGTATGTCGTCGCATAAGCTGAAGACCATGGCGTCCACGTCTCGCTCGACTCCAACTCCAGTGATCTGCGGCTGTGTCAGCAAAGCTCCATCTAGGAGCTGCATGGATTCTTTATTGTCCTTCGTTATATCCGCGTTCTCGTGTAAACCGTAGACCTCAGGATGCTGATTCATTGGTAGACTTTTGATGTATGCTATGCAACCCTGATAATCAGTGTTGAGAGGCATGCGGTACATACAGCTTTTTGAAAAACAGTACCTGCAAAAGATAGTGACTAGTAAGCTTCTGTATTTCACTCTATTGTCTTCTATTTATTTATTCTTGCTGACAAGGAACACCAACCGACCGTCAATGAACAATCTCACATTTATAGTTTAGACAAAACTATTTGACACGAATATTTTGTAGATACGTAAGTATCTATAAACGTGCAATATACTTACTCTGGTTGACTAACAACTGAGGGATTGTAGAATCCTTCAAGTATAGAGTTCAACAGACGTCTATCCTTATCATCTGTAACACGACCACCATAATTACATTCGCCTGTTAGATAGAGAAGTGCAGCAAAAGGCACCTTGTCATAGTCATTCAGGAAAAGCTGAAAGAGTTCAATGATTCATTAAAAGCCTGGTTAACACGTTCAGACTAAAACTGATAAGAACGCTAAGGATAAGATGGATTCTTGGTTCGTTCACCTGCAATTGTAAAATACTAATCCGCAGATCCGATTCGTTGAACTCGTATGGAATATTCCAACCCAAAGGTCCAAAGTTACGTCTCTCTTGGACAACAGCATGGAAAAAGCACAAAGCAAATAGCAAATGCCTCCACTCTACTATCTTTCTGCAATTAGCATAAAAATTAGGGTCCGATATAGGATCACTCAAGTAGCTTCTGAGTAAATTGTTCTTCAACCCTTTCGGGGGTTCATTGGTCATCTTCACGCCGTTCTGCAGAATGGAAATAGGGAAATCCTTCGACGGATAACTAGTCAACCATAATCTAAACTTCAAATTCGTATTCTCAGGGATGATGATTTCACTACAGATCCGATCAAGCTCGTCCATCCACGAGACCGCCAAGTGACAATTCTGTAGCACCACCCATTCTCCAGTTTTAATGCCCACGTTGATCATGTTCGCGGCTATGGGGCCCTGACCTTGGCCCAGAGATATGGTCATGAGATCCTTCTTCGATATCCCATAGTTCTCTGCGAACCTGATCAGTCCAGCCATTGGATCAGATCCGGGGGATAAAATGAAAAGAAGTGGAGTCACGTTGCTGGAGTCGTTGTAGGACGCTTCAAGGTTAAATGGAGGAGGTTCAACAAAGGATTGTCCCATATGGTGTATGATGAAGATCCTCACGGCCGCCACGATTTTATCCGGTCTTATACACCTGAGAATCACCAGCTGCGCCAAGCTCTGAGTCACTTCATCGAACGGAGGAGGAAAAGGATTTTCCTGAGGATTGGGCAGGTCGTAGAAGACCTTCCACTGACGCGTGTCCTTCTGGAAGGACTCTTTCAGTTTCCCAAGTCCTTGCAGGTCTGTAGCTCTGACCACTTCGGACCAGGATCTATCGGTCAACCAAGACGGATCAGGATTAGGGAAAGGATGGCCTAAAGCTACTCCACCGGTCAGCAAGAACGTCCAAAGATTTTCTTCCAACTGTCCAGCGGCGCGCATCAGGCCAATGCACAGGACGAAGGAGAATATCAGCTTGTCTTTCTCGAATAGCGACCTGCACCAGAGTTGAGAATTATTCTAAATTTCCATAATTCCACTAAAATGATTGATATCGATTGAATTTGTAATTGTTACGAAAAATGGTAGCAATATACCGTATCAACATGTATATAATCATTAACATTTCGATTTTATAGAGTAAACTAAAACTATTATTTATTAACTGGAACTGTATTTTGTTGTCCTACTGAATTCAATAGTTATTCGAAATAACCTTTGCCCAATTCTGACCTGCACACGTTCCTGTAAATGCTCGCAGTGAAGTACTGGTTCAAGCTCTTTATCCGGACCTCCAGGTTCTTGGTCTGCTCACTGTGGACTATCGCCATGACATACAAATGGATGAACCACACCAAGGAGTACTGGTACATAGGGTCTATATTCATCAGCTCCGAGATGCAGAAGAAGAGGACGGAACCGTGTTCTGAAACAGGTTTATACATGTTGCGAGCATTGTCGATCTCTATGGCTGTTTTGGCAGCTATCTTCTGCTTAGCTTGGATGTCCTCGGACAATATTTTTGAAGAGGACAGTATCATGATCGCGGTTTCATCCTCCAATATATTTCCCTCCGACAAAGACAACACCTCCAAGATTTTGTTCTCTATCTCCTCGAGGATCTTCCTGTTGTTAGCACCCTCCACTATCATCTGATTCTTACGCTCTTCAAGAATAGGCAGGTCTTTAGCAACAACAATACCCAACAACTGATCCTGCAAACCCTGCGGTGTTATCATGAAGTTCAACAAGGTCACCTTGACGACCACTTCCGGCAGATAATGAGGATTTCTCAGACACGTCGTAATATAGAACCGGAAGTCAGTGTTGTACTCGATAACATTCTCGCCGAACTTCATGTACAGCACACCACGCTCCTTGTAGATGTTCTTCAACAGCACCGGCTCGAGTATAGCATCGATCTCCTCTAGAATGTTCTCCAACAGAACGGGTGTTCCAAGTTGTATACAAGTTTCGACTATCTTCACGTAGTTCGGATCGGAGAGCTTGATGACGATCAATTTGTTCTCCTTCTCCATGTTCTTCACCCATTTATTTGCCTGATTCTGAGGGTCAATCATGAGCGGCCAGCGGTCAGCGTTTTTCACGATTATGCCATTTTCCACGGAATAGTTGTCCGCAGGTAGGCCAAAGATATTCCACGCTCTGATCTCTACCTGCTTACCAAGAACATCGATCAAACTGAATTTCGCGCCACAGGGGATCTCAATTTTCTGGCAGGATGAGTACCACTGAGCAATCAGGCTAGTCCTGTAGTCGATCGTGAAGGCTCCTAGGTAAGCTATCACCCCGGAACAGAGCAGTACATCGCCTATGACGTTATAAAGGCTATCGCCTAACGCAATCGCAGTTTCATTCCACCTATTCTTCTCTCCGCTCAAACCGCCCAGCAGCTTCTCAGCTCTGTCCAGCTTCTGTATGCAGTAGTCGATCTGATCCTCCAACTTCTTCTTCTCGCGCATGCATTCAGCGAACTCGTCGTTCAAAGCCTGCAATTTTTGGCTGACATCCTGCAGGAGCGCTCTTTTCGCATTCAAAGCCTCCATCTGCAAGGCCAGAGCAGCTTCAGCTTCCGCTAGCATCTCCTGCTTCGGCTTTACCACCTTGATCACCCTGTCGTAGACCTCCATGGCTCTCACCCATTTGCAGAGACCTTCGCAAGCGGTTGAGACCTTCTTAATGGCTTCTGGTTGGAAGCTCCTGTCGTTGATGAACTTATCGCGGATCTTCTTCATGTACGCCGGCGGCACGTTGTCCTTGTCGAAGTTCCTCAGGCTGTCGAGGAACTTCATGTCACCGAGGACCTTTATGGAGGCTGGCCAGAAGTCCTCCACCGTTTGACCTGTCGCTGGGTCTGTCGCCTTCTCGGGCTTCACGCCTTTTAACACGCAGATAGCTTCCATTACCAATCTCACACCCGCTGGTGGACTCTTCATAGATCGAACGATAGTTATATCCGCAGGTTTTAGGGTATCCAATGCAGCCAGTGCAGCTTCTAGAGCAGGAGTAGCTTCAGCGAGGTCGCTCTCGCAGTCGTCCTTGATGGCCTGAGACGCTGCAGCTGCTTCATTTGCTAACGCTTCTTCGGCAGCCACCACCTCCTTCCTTGCCTCTATGTTGATCGTGTCCTGTTCTATCTTGATCATAAGCTTGTTGCTCAACTCGGACTGCTTCATTAGCTTAGGCTGCAGGTCCTGCAACTCCACCTTCATTACCGCGATCTCACCGGCTGCGAAATCCAGCTTCTCCAAACCAGTCACGTAACGGTTCTGCTGCAACACTATCGACTGAATCTTCTCGTCGTACAGCTTGCCCAGAAGCTTAATCAGCTGCAGGAAGCTCGTGGGAGTGGTATAATATCTCCTACCTAAAGGTAGAACACACAGAGGAGAAAGTGACAGATGAAGAAATTTGAGCTCAAATAAATGTATTAAAAAAAGAAGATAAACTAATAAAGATAAAACAAGAAAGAAGAAGAATCGATGTGGTTCCAGTTACATGCTCCAGTCTGTATATATAGTATCTCCTACCTTGCGTTCTAAAATAGTCCTCGCTGGCGTCAGTAATGCTCGTGTGAAACTCTTTAGAAATGTGGACACACTTCTCCCGCAGTTCGTCGGTGATCTGCAGGTTTTGCAGGGACATTCTTGCCACCTTCTCTAAAGCGTCTTCCGGCCAAATAGTGTACCAGTCGATGGTGCAGCAATTGATCAATGACGGGAACATTCTGAGGCGGTTCCTGAACGCGTTTCCGATCGGCGACATGGTCAGGATCAGGTGAAGATTCTTCACCACTCTCTCCAGGAACAAAGCGTACAAAGTCATCGGTGTAGTCTCTCCCTTTTTCCCACCAGGATCGCGAGCTAAATTCGACATCTTGTCCATGATCTCAGCCTTCTCCTCGTTGTTGTACAAATTCGGTATGTCTGCAGTGTTCAGGATCATGTTTATGTCCTCCACAAAAGACTCGGTCTTGATCTGATGATCCCCGAAAAGGAAACTGGTGGACTTCCCGTCACAGCCGACGCGCAGCAGCAGATTCTTCATGTCCTCCCGCCACTCTGTGAATCCGTACGTCCTGGTCATCTCTATTTGATGCATCACATACTCGCACATGCTAGTTGCCAGTTTAGCGCAAGAGCTTCTTCCAGATCCGCCAATTCCTACCAGAAGAGCATGCCCGCTTTCTTGTTGGAGTATACGGGAGACGCGCGAGATGTGATCTATCGCGTACCTAAACAGAACCAGGGGCATTTGAGTCTTCGAGAGCATGTTGTACTCCACCAGATAGTAGTCCATCTTGCTCTGCAGGTCCTCCATGTCTATCACTTCGTCGTACACCTTGGGATCGGCGTCGGGATCGATGTAGTTGCCGAAGAAGAGGTCCCGAACGTGTGCAGCTTTAATCGCTTTTTCCCCCTCTTTCAGAAACCGAGAGAGCACCTTTTCCAGTGGTTGACGCAGCTGATCGTAGCAGGTGAACTGAACCATTTGGAACAGAATCTGCTGGTCGTTCTCATCTATTAGTCTATCATGGAACACCCGGTATACTTCGTGGATCCATAATCTGATCAATTTGTCAGGGTCCTGTAATCTGGAGGCTGGGACCAGGAGGATGCCCTTGATGATTCTGCTGAAATCTCGCAGGTTGAATGTATAGTGGCTCTTAGCTGGAGTAGGCAAGAACTTCTGGATCGCTGCGAAATATATGTCAGTGGTGGCACTGACTATCATCTTCCCTAATCTTGCGATTTCCTGAGGGAATCCCTTTGAAAAATGAGTGTCCAGGATCGTGGAGAAGATTTTAGACATGGTTGCCTCCTCGAACACGTCGATACCGATTATGTGTGTGTGGCGGGTTAGTCTAGGGGTCACCACGTTCGAGCTACCACCCGGTGGCAGCATTGCAGCAATCAGAAAAATGTCCACCAAGTATAACATCGTTGTATCCTTCACGTCGAACCAATGCCCATGATCTATCCACTGACGGATTAATTCGATGGGTGGCTGAGCACCATAGATTTCTACCTGTGGTACGCTCAAGTCGTCTACGAAGAGGACACATTTCTTTCCCATTTGCGGACCGTAGACACCCTTTCTTCTACGGTCTAGCTTCGACATCACCATTTCTTGCGTTTGATAGGCTGTGGTGCACGCGCTGAAGTTTATCACGTTTTCTAGGTATTTGTCTCGGTTCATGGACGCCAGGTAGTCCAAGATGACTACCGACTTGCCGGTACCGGTTGGCCCAACGAATAGAAGAGGTATTGATCTACGTAGTAAGTTTGTTAGGAAGAAATTCTGGATAACTACCTCGGAGGTCGGCACGATTAGTTGACTGGATTTTGACTCAGGTAGTAGCGAAGCCTGGAATACAAAAGCGGAGGTCATGAAACAATGATTTTGTTTTAACGTGTGTAAGCGCATGTACCATTAAGATTGTGTCTGTCCAAGATATCCAAGTGCCGTTATTCCTCTTGTCATATATCCACTCGTACACTGTACCCTTATCAGGAAATAATTGCTGCTTCGACAACTTAAATGATTTTGGTCTGGGACACTCTTCATCGTTACCCAACAACACTTTTCTTATATAAACATCAAAAGACTTCCTACTGTCGCTGATCAACGCTGAGCACATGCCCCAAATCATGCTGAACAACAATATACATTGCAACCAAACTGTGCTAACCTGTGCCTCCTCATCCAACATCGCAGTGAGAAGTCTTGTGAAAGACTGAAACATCAAGTATTACTTTCATGAAGCTACGCTATCAACAACTATCTACTGTCTAACAACCATAGCACTTACCAAGAACATATGAAGCTCCGATACCGATATAAACGTCTTGCAATATCGGCTTATAAAGTCGAAAATCGGTACTGTTAACCAGTCAACCAACTCTACGACAAGTTCGAATTGCTCGAGCAGCAGCTTCTCTTTGAGATACTTCTTATACGACTCGAACAATGCGTTCCAACCTAGCTGAGAAGGCTCCATATAGATCATTCCACATCTGCTGACAGTAGCTGGTGACGCATGCTCTAGGTCTTGAGGTTCAAACATCATATTCATCTTGTTCGACATGGTTATGATCTCCCCAGACATCAGACAAAGCTTCTTATTATCATCGAGCACTGTGTTCATGCTTTCTATCCAGATTGCATCCACAGGGCCATCGAACATTATCCACTTGCGGTCCACAGAATAAGACTGTGCAAACTCTCTGAACATATTCGCCAGAACACCATCGCTCCACTCATGAGACACTGGATCAAAGCTACCATACAACTGGTCCAAAGTGATAGCCTTCGGATTGATGATCTTGTAAATAGTTTGAAACTCCCTCATAGCAGCCCGTCTTTTACCTGCCAGCTCGCCTAAGGCCTCTGCTAGACACTGGTACGCCTTTGTTTTCCCACTAAGCGTGTGTCCAACAATCATTAATCCATGACGCACTAGGATCATCTCATAAACCTGCACTATCTTCTCCATGTACCAGGGCGTAGCTTGCAGATTTCTCTTTTCCAAGATCATTTTCAGCAAATCGATCAAATCGCCTCGATCAGGCTGAGGTAGTTCAATGCCAGGGAACAAATCTGTATAGATACCATTGAACAGAGGAACATCCTGGGCCAAGAATTTTGGAAGATTCACGTCAATGATAGCTCTGAGAACCAACATAGACTCGTTCTCCATCGGATACTTTAGTTTCAGGTTCCCAGCAGCAATGAGAACAGTCTTCACAGCTCGCATGCCATAGTCATAGTGATTCTGCGAGCTGAGCTGCTCAGAGCACAGTTTGTACGTGTGAACGATCTTCTCTGCTAAGTTCTTGGCGTCTATAAAGCCGAAGGAGTATAAAGTAATCTCTCCGATCATGGCATAATCAGGTACCATCATGGCCACAGAGCGAAACAGCACTTTTAGATTATCTGGAAGCTCCTGGCGACCAGCATAGCCAGGGTTCATTGTGATTATGATATAGCACGTGAGGTTCAGCTTCAGCTCGGTCCCCTCGAACATGAATGTCTCCAACTTCATGCTAATGCCCATTTGTATAGACAGGATCTGCTGTGCTATCACTGAAAGCACTTCTAACTCGATTCTATTGAACTCGTCAAAGCAGGCCCAGGCTCCAGACTGAGCGAGTCCCTTAAAGAACTTCCCCATCGCTTTATAATCAAGGCCATCTGAGCAATTGAACACGACGCACTGTTTAGCGATAGCTTTCGCCAGATCCTTAGCTGTCTCGGTTTTACCAGTCCCAGCTGGTCCCTCCGGAGAGCCACCAAAATTTAATTTCAAAGCTCCCATCAGAGTTCTATAACACCTGTCAGTCAAAGGTGTGATTACCAATCTCGCCGTGTTACCTAGATACTCAAAGGCATACAATATACTGGTGGTGATCATCGCGACAGTGATGGTATTATCCAGCCAGTAGTACCTCAACTGCGATACCCAATCGAAGTCCATTATGTCCTGCACCTGATTCTGAACAAGCAACTTGACTACGTCTCGTGCATGGACATCTATCACGATCAACGCGTTCATCGTTATCCTAGCTCCAGGATCTAATCTTCCCCTGACCAAGGTAACAGCCTCCTCAATTTGATAGTTGCACTTCATTAAATACTCTCCTATGCTGCGAGTCTCGAAGGACTCGCAAACCTCGCTGGTCCAGTGCACCTGGCTAGCGCAGATCACGATCTGACCTGGCCAAGAGAATATCCACTCGTCCCTGGGGGTAGTGAAGTATGATATCACGCTCTCTTCAGCAATGTCGCGGAGAGAGGTTACCATAAGCTTCTCCACTTGGCTGAGCCACCTTTCAACCATGCCCTTTGCGTCCGCAGGGTATATCTTCCCACTGAATGGGACGTATTCCTCTTGATCCGACAACATCCCAATGATCTCCTCTTCTGCAGTGAACCGCAGCTTGCTGATGCCCTCGAAGCACTTCTTCAGGTGTGGCTGGACTCGTTGAGGGTCCTTAGTCTCGGACAATATCTCCAGCAGCTCATCGTTGGACAGGAAGAAGAATCTCGGGAAGAACAGACGCTTCTTCTCGAGGTACTCGTTCAGGCCTTTCTGTATCTCTTCGAGCAACTGGTTGCACAGCTGGAACTCGTTCAGCATCTTCGGCATGTCTGTCGCGTCCAATACTCGTCTATTACTGGCTACGTACTTCATGATCGTGCGCCAGATCTTGTCCATCCGCCGGAAATTCTTCGCCTCGGTAGGCATCTGCCGCATGATGTCCTCGCTGCTGAAGATCGGCTCCAAGTACATCCAGGTCGCCTGGCACATCAGCCACTGGTCGATGATATCCTGCATCAGGAGCAGCTTGTCCTCCCACTCTTGCATCTCTTGTTCGAACGCTTTTACGAAAGGAGAGCTGCGCATCGTCTGCGCTTTCAGGATGTGATCGTCCAGCTGCGTTTGGATGTCGTCCACGGATGTCAGGATGTCCACACCTGTTTCAGTATTGGGCAAACATTTTATTCGGATAACAGATAATGAATAACGAATCAAATTTAATTCGTCACTATCGAATAGTTGGTCAAATAAGAATATGTATTTGGAAACCTCGGTCGAGGTTTATTTTAGCTATATCGAGTTTATCTTATATGTGAATGTTTATGCAATTTTCAATTTTTGTAAACGAATTTTAAGAAAGTGGAATAAAATAGAATCTTATTTTCCGTGGTAGTAACCATTTTAGATCTGAAATAAATTAAAGTCGTACTACATTCTGTAATATTTAATATGCTAGCATTTTTTGCAAATTTTCAAAAGCCATAATTGCATAAAGATCCGCTTATAAAATGAACCTATGAAGGATGTCTCAGGTTTAAAGTACCAAACTTCATCAATGTGGGTCTAAATAAAAAGAAAATGTTATATTCCTAAGTTATAGTCTTTTAATGCTCAACTCTGACCTGTCTCACGGTACGGGGTCAGGTCGAAGAATACGTTGGTCCACTCAGCCTTCATCTTCTGCAGGCTCTGCTGCAGCCCATGTTCCTTCACTGCAGCAGATGCGATCTCCTCTAGCTTGCTTATGTGAACTAGTAGCCCAAAGTCTATCATATCTGACAGGCAGCTAGTTTCCGTGGGCACGATCTCCACGTTCACTATATTGCTGATCTGATTCCAGTGGCGCGCCTGCAAGCCTGGAGTGCAGATAATTTGCAAAACAGGGATCAGTTGTTTAAACTTCTCCACCTTCCCGCGAACGGTTTCCACGATCCTTCTAGCACCAGGAATGTCTGTTAGGACACGGGTCAGTCTATACAACGTTCGCCAGATGCCCTCCGTGAACTCGCTAATCTCGTCAGCGTTTAGATCCGCAAAGGGACCGTAGTACCACTTATCATAATTCACGTGGAAGCTCAACGCAGTGTGCCAGACTGTGTCCAATGTGTTCACCATGCTCGCCATCCCCGGTAATGTTAAATACGGGGTCAACTCCATGTCCAACAGAGATTCTTCTTCGTTGATCTCCTCGGCTTCATTCTTTATCGCGTTCATTCCGGCAGAGAGGTGTTCCACCTCCCTAACAGCTTCTTCCATTTCGGATATAGTCAACAACGGAGGATCCTTCCGTTTGAACTGGTCAATCCCCAGCTCCATGCTTCTGATCGTGTGCTCGAAAGTCTCCTTTCTTATGCGCAACATTTCCTCCAGGAACTCTTTCCTCATGTTCAGCCTGGTATTCGCTAGTTCCATCACAGTGTCCATTTCTTTTGGCCACGTGATGGCGCGTGAACTTAGGTTGATGTCTTCCGTCGTTGGAGGCTGATAGTCGAATAAAAATAACAGCAGCTCGATGGAGCGAATCAGTTGTCTTTTCAAGTTGAACATGGTCGAGTCTCGACTCTCAGATAAGTAGCTGTACAGTTCGACTACGTCTCGAGTTTTCTCAGGCATTTTCGAGATGGTTTCTGCTATCGTGTCGAAGTTGGAGCAGAGGTCGCGATTGTTGGCACGGAGTTCGTCGGCGAAGTAGTCGCAGATCTGACTGCGAAGGTCGTGGACGACTTTTCTTAGAGTCTCGTTGACTAGGGAACAGTCGATCTCGATCATGTTCAAGGGAATCTGAAATATACAGTGTGTAGGATGATGGCTGCGAGGACATGGCTGACTCAGATTGCCCTGAGGGGCACCACTCTAGCTCAGACTGCTCTGTGGGGCACTGCTCTGGCTCAGATTGCTCTACAGAACACTGTTCTGATTCGAAACACCTTACCTTAGAACGAAATAGAGTGATCTCTTTTCGCAGATTATCATAATCTCTTATCCGGTACTCAAATTCGCGCAGAAACGGAAATGGTTCGATCCTGAAGAAATTATCTAAAGTTTGTTTAGCTTGCCCGTCTAACAGATATAGCAAATCGTTGTAGTAGTTCAGATAAATTCCTGGGCCCGAAGCGTGTACGCTGACAACGTCCAGTATATCGCTAATTATTTGCAAGACCTGTAAACAATAATTGTAGCCATTGAAGTTATCATTTCCAATAAATAATATATACTATTGTTTTCACCTCTTCTTCTTGTCGCGATACACAGAACAGATAATCCTGACATTTTAGTTCAGGGAATAAAATAGTTTCGATCCTTGGGATAAATGTTGCAACCTTAATGATGTTATCAATGCACTGTGACATCATTGTTCGTACTTCTACGATGCTCGGTTTGCAATGTAAATAAGGAGTGCCGAGTTCTGCTTCAATCATTATCGTTATAAAGGGAGGTCTGAAATACGCCTATGGTGAATATTATTTGGAGAATATGCGAGGCCAATCCTTGAAGATAAGAGTTCTCCTACTTGTAAAACAGCAGGTCTTCATAGTCACCATCGAAGTAATTTCCATTTTTGTACTCTATAAAAAAGTCTCTGATATGTTCCAGCGTTTTCATTACTATCATTCGTAGCTGTTTAGACAGAATAGTGTTCACACTGCAGAAATAATTTTTTATCAACATGGTGGAGGCGTTATGATGCTCCTCAATTAGGCAAGACCAAATATGCTTCTTTTCCAGGAAAATTTCAGCAACATCAGCCAACCATTCATTCATAAGTATATTCATCGCTTCTTCGCACAATGTGTTCACTCTGGACTCTAACTCGAAAGCTGAGATAGGTAGGTCCCCTATATCTTGAATTCTCAGTACCATCATGTCTTGATACCTGACAAATTAGAAACTAAAATAAGAAAACTATTTCGCAGAACAATAACTATAAAATACCTATCTTACTTGAAGAAGTAAAGATCTTGAATATCTCTGAGTATTTCATTTCCAATAAACAAATTGTACTGCATATTATGTTCGGCCATCAGTACAGACTGATGCCAAGGAACTGGTGCTCTTATAGTGAGAAGTTGATACTCAACAGGTGATGTTTCTATGCGTAGTCTTCTTCTTTCATTGGCATCCAAGATGATACAGTCGAGGATAGTATACTGAAGACGTTGTTTGTAACTTTCAATAATTTCCAGCTTCAATCCTTCTAGCAATTCATCGAAGCTAAAGAAGACTTTATTAATAAAATAGCATCCACGCGTGTAGGATTAAAAATAATTTAGGTGCTCTTACTTTTCTCGTTCCCGCAATTTGCCAATAATATACTTCTTCGCTTCCTCAAGATTATTATAATCATAAGTGTCTAATTCTATGGCCACAGTTTCGCGACTACTCTGACAAATTATTTCACTGTCCTCTATTGTGGCGTATCTGATCTGCTGCTCGTTAATTTCTTTTAATAAACTATCCCTTTGGTCCTCTATTGACCTTGGCATTTCAGCCTCGTAGTACTGGAGGTCCTATAATTTATTAATAATTATTAATATAATTATCACTAGTTATTTAATAATAAAGTCTGTTCCCTATACTGTAATTTATTTCATTGCGGAACAAATAAATTGATATTCAGTGTTACTAATTTTATGACAATCGTTTTTGGTCACCAGTGACCAACGTGGCAGTCGACATGATAGTAAAATAGAATATTTTAAACATAATTGAAGTTTTATTTAATGTTACGAGTCATATAAAGTAACATGTATGGAGTGTTATGTGGCTACAATAATCAGAATCTTGTTTCCCCAGCAGTAAGCTGTTTTTTCCAAACGCTCTTGCCAGGGAAGACCCGTATCTATCAAACCAAGTATTACATATGAGTTTAATTGATCTACCTATAACGTGGATGTGTGAAACAAGTCATCCTCGGTAGTATAGTGGTCAGTATCCCCCAGTCTTCCTTGAACCCTCGTCGGGGTAAGACGTGCCGAGAGAGCGGTTAACGACTCAGGTAGTCAAGGAAATCTTGTGATAGCAAAAGTGCGAGAGAAAAGCGTCGAAAACGCGCGAACAAAATTCATGTTACAATGCGGTGCTCGTGCAAGAGCAAAGTGTTAGCGCAAAAACAGAAAAACAATAAGTGCAGGGCTGTTAATTTAAAAATACAGAAAGTGATAGAAAATCAGAACAATTGAGCGCGAGAGCGCTGACCAACGAGGGGCACATGCCCTTGTAAATCCAAATACAGGATACAACGATCCGGGGCAGGATGAAAAGCCAGCAACAACGAAACCAACCAACCTAACAACAAAGGACAGCACACAAATCTCGGACAAACTAAGAAATGTGATAAAATGTAACATAACGACTATCAGCAACATAGACGACCCCCAAACAGCACTAGTCCTCAAACAAATGCTCAAAAACAGTAAAAACACCAAAAGGATAAATCCCACACCAAATTTTACAAAAAAAGACGCTAAGACAAAAATTACACAAGAGGCAGCAGAAATGGGAAAAACAGATAAAACGAAGAGCTCCACACAGTCGACAATGGAGGATCAATTAAAAGAAGCAAATAGAAGACATGACGAACTATTAAGAATAATCGAAAATCTAAATCGAACGATTGAGGGACTGTCGCAGCAAGTCGAGGAAGAGCGACGAAAAAATTCCAACGGAAACAATGGAATCTTCACTGACAGAAACCGTTACGCAGCATTAGAAGTAGACGAAGAGTTCCCCTCATTACCCGAGAAGGTCACCAATAACAAACAACAGGACACAACCATCCCAGGCATAAAAAGACTCCATTCCGACTTTTAACCCAGCTAGGAAATTCCAAGTACCAACCCAACAAAAGGTAACACCGAACGATACAAAAACTGACAACACCAAACCACCCCCCATTACAATCACCGACCAAGCCGCGAAGACAGTCATAAACTCAATAAGAAACGCAGGTATTACAGACAATTTCGCACTCAAAAATATTGGCAACAATAAACACATTTTACAAACGCACAATTTAGTAGAATACAAGAAAATATGTATTCTACTAAAGAACAATAATATTCAATTTTTCACATACACACCAAAGAACGAAAAATGTAAAATAGTTCTACTGAAAAATCTAGACGGCGATTTCGAACCAGAAGAAATACTAGCAGATCTTACAAATCAGAAAATAGAAGGTCTAAAGTTCCTAAGCATAAATAAATTTAAAACGCGCAACTCCATAAAAAGCAACAAAAACCTGCCAATATTTTTGGTCAAGCTATCACCAGATAGCAAAATCGAAAAATTAAAAAATATCAAGATTGTATTGCACTCTGTAATCACTTGGGAAAAACTGAACAAATTAGTCCAAGTGCAATGCAGAAGATGCCAAAGGATAGGGCACGCCGCGGCTAACTGCAACTTAGATTATAGATGCGTGAAGTGTTCCGAGAAACACAACCCGGGCGAATGCAAACTCCCCCCTTTAGACGATAAAAACAGAGCGGAAAACATAGACAAACCTTACTGCGTAAACTGCAAAAACTTTGGGCACCCAGCATCATACAGAGGCTGCCCAAAACTGTTAGAAATCAAACAGAAAATAGATGCAAGAAAAGAAAACATTCAAACAGAGAAAGACAGGAAACAAAACATTCAAATCAAAACCCATTTCGTCAAGGCAGGAGTTTCATTCAGTTCGGTCCTATCAAATAAGTCCACAAAAGATCCAGCTCCGTTAGATCACTCAGATCAATCACACCCACTCCCCAACAACCCGGTAAACCAACTCACACAAAACACACTACTCCAGCAAATCAAGCAAATCGTAGAAGCCACGGTAAACGCACAAACAGCTCGCCTTTTAACACAAATACAAGCAAATAGCGATAGAATCAACACAATAGTCGAGAATTATAGTATGGAAATATAAATGGCTGCAAACGTTGGACAAAATAACACTACCGGGCTAATATCCCACCACTCCCTAAAAATATTAGAAATAAATGTTAACTCACTGATAACAAATGAACGTAGAGCATCCCTCACAGACTTTATTAAAAAGCACGACCCAGACGCAGTTCTGCTCTGCGAAACAAAACTAAATCATAGACACCGCATTAGTTTTAAAAACTACACATTCCTTAGGAACGATAGGCCAAATGCCAAACAGGCTGGGGGAACAGGCATTTTAATCAAAAAGAATATGAAATTCAAGCGCATCCAACTAAGCTGTCTCGAATCCACGACCCTTGAAACAACCATAATAAAAATAAAAATTCAACAAAATAACTTATTCTTAATAGCAGCATACGCCACCAGTAGTTGCAAGAAAGAGTTCATGGCAGAGCTTAAACTCATCTTCGAAAAACTAGACTTACAAAAAACAAATAACTACTTCCTAATAGCCGGTGATCTAAATGCAAAACACGTAGACTGGCACAACCCCATAGACAACAAAAGAGGAATTGCATTAAAAAATTGGCTACACCAGAATCAAATACAATATAAAATCACACTACTAAATACAGCAGTCCCATCTTTCCCGAAAAGTAGCGCCTTCATTGATATCTGCCTACAGACAATATCTGCAGACAGTAGAATTAAATTCCACAACCTCCCCATCCCTGGAAGATTAAAATCACACAATTACGACAGCGACCATAGAGCAGTTGAAATGACAATCTCTCTCGACAACGACGAACCCATGGAAATCGACGAACCAAACCCAATTGTTAAATACAACTTCAGCAATGCTGACTGGCACAAATTCAAAACCTGTTTAACGGAAATAGACGACACAGACATACCAAATACGAGAAACCTAACAATCGACGAAATCGACAATTACATAGAAAAATTAAATGAAAATATCAACACCGCTATAGACCGAACAATACCTCGCTTCGCAAACGATTACAACTCGACAGACAGATACATTACCCAAACCATAAAAAACCTCAGAAAACTAAAAAGCTCACTAATAACAAGACTAAACAGACTAACGAGAATTAACAACTACACTCCCACAAACGACTCGCAAATAGCCCTACTGAAACATGCATTGAAGAAAGTAAGATACGAAATTAAAAAGGCCTTCCATGACTCAGTAAGCAACTACTGGAAAAACAGAATATCTAAAATCGTAATACACAATCCCAAGGAATTATTCCCGGAAATAAACACAATCTTCCGCTCGAAAGAACTCGACACCATAGACACATTAAAAATCCATAGCACCAACACAGAAATTATCACGGACGCTGACGTAGACAGTGACAACATACAGACTGACGATAAGGGTAATCTACAAATCCTAGACATAAACGACAAACTAAATGTCCTTGGAGTACACTTTGAAAAAGCGCACATACAAAACAATCACATGGGAAAACCACAACTAACGAACATAATCCTACAGAAAGTACAGACAATTAAATCCGAAATAGACGAAGACAGACGCAACGACAAAACGGTATGCACATTCTCCGACACGAACAAAGCCGAAAACCCAGACAGCAATACAACCCCACCAAACTTCTTCACCTCGTTCTACGAGCTAGGTTTTACACTAAAAACACTAAACAACAAAAAATCATCCAGCTTTGACAATATTCCTAACATCGTACTGAAACACCTACCACCTCTCTACATCTACAACTACAGCGTAATATTTAATAACTGCTTAAATAGAGCTTATTTCCCCACAGCTTGGAAAACGGCTAAATTAATAGCCATTAAAAAGAAAGGAAAGGACAGCAGTGACCCGGCCAGTTACCGGCCAATCAGCCTTCTGCCAAACATAAGTAAAATATTCGAAGTCGCCATAAACAGATCAATAAATTCCTTCTGCACAGAAAATAGCTTAATACCCGAAACTCAATTCGGATTCAGATTCAAACATTCGACAGTCCACGCAATCACCAAGTTTACCTCAGATATATGTTGGGCCAGAAATGCCGGTGACTGTGTCGGGGCAGTGCTGATAGACTTAGAGAAAGCTTTTGATACGGTTTGGTTGGATGGGCTTTTTTTCAAACTATCGAAAAAGAATTTTCCAATGCACCTCATTAAAATGATATGGAATATGGTGCACGATAAAAAGTTCTACGTCACCGAAGGTAGCAACATCTCCTCCAAAATATTTGAGGTCAAGAATGGCTTACAACAAGGAACCGTCAATTCCCCCATCCTCTTTAGTCTTTACATGAGTGACTTATTACAAATGTACGGCCTAAATGACGACAAAGAAAAAGGTGCAATAGCATATGCGGACGACCTCCTAATATATATTAACGACGACAAACCATCAAGACTAAAAACACAACTACAGGATTTATTTAACAAAATTCAGGACTATTTCAACACGTGGAGACTAAAAATAAACATAAATAAATGCGAAACGATTTTATTTAGACCATACATCTCAAATATTTCAGACGCAAACTATGACGTACGAACACACGCCAAACACTTTCAATTACACGACAGCAATGACAGAAACATTAAAATCCCACACAAACAAGTTGTCCGATATTTAGGCGTACATCTAGATTTTAGATTAAATTTCAACGACCACGTTAACATTCAGATTAACAAAGCGCAAAAAGCATTCGCGGCGAATAAACGCATTTTCTACTCTAGAGAACTGAACACCAAAGTAAAAATCCTTTGTTATAAACTCCTGATACGACCCATTATCACATACGGCATTCCTATTTGGTTCAACATTAGCGCTAGTACCATGGAAAAAATACGAGTATTTGAACGCAAATGCCTCAGAGCCTGCCTCAGTATGTACAGAACTCCAGAATCCAATTATACAAAAAAAGTAAGCAACCACAAATTATTAGACAAAGCAGAAATTATCCGCATAGACATCTTTATGCTAAAACTAGTTAGAAATCATTGGGCAAATATTCGAAACATAGACAATAATAGCCTCATATACAGTTCCATCTATCCCAACCCGGAATACTTCGAAAAATCCAGACAAACTGGATACACACCACCAGAATCTTTTATCTATCTCGACAACACAGGACTCGTACAGAACGCTAACAGCCAACCATTACTCTACCATTATAACAGAAAAAACTATAACAAGAAAATCACATACAACAGCGATATAAGACTAGATGATCCGGAAATGAGATACATATACAATCTTACGAAATATGACCTGAAAGACGATCATAGGGCCAACATAAAAAAATACTGGTGGCTAAACAATAACGCTAGTAATTAAGTATTATCAACGTCACATATTATAAACTCGCGCGTCCTAAATATACAGGATAGATATAAGAATGTATGTGGACACGCTGAATGCTCAATAGGAGGCATATGTATATGTATGGATGTATGTGTGGAAAAAAAAAATATGTATATACAGTATATTCATAAATTAGATTAAGTAACGCAATTGTCCTACCGAAACCAAAGCTACCAAAGCAACCTAGATGTGCAAACATTAAAATCAAATAAGCATGTTACTCCTCGATAGTATAGCGGTCAGTATCCCCGCCTGTCACGCGGGAGACCGGGGTTCGACTCCCCGTCGGGGAGAATATCTTTTATATGTTTTATATTTTATTATAAATATATTTTTGTTCTCTCCCCCTCCCCCTTGCGAACGACCAAGTATAGGACCCCGCCTTCCCTATACTCAAACATCAAAAACAATTTTGTTCCTTTTATTTTTCTCTTATAACAACATATTTAGCAATAAGTGCAATATCTATGTGACCGGCCAGATTACGCGTACTCGATATTCGAGTCTTTAATCTTAAGTTTCTTTATAAGTCATTGTTCTCCTTTTGTACGTTTAAGGAACTATTTGTTTTTCTTATGTTAAGTTTCTTGTTATGTATATAATTGTTATTTTTTTTGGCTGAATAAACGTATGTTTTCAAAAAAAAAGTGGTCAGTATCCCCGCCTGTCACGCGGGAGACCGGGGTTCGATTCCCCGCCGGGGAGAATGTTATATTTTTTTAGTCTTTCTATTGTATATTTAAGCCTAACAAATAAGCAACAAATACAAAAACTTACCTATCCCTCCCCTTAAACATAAGACTGACTGTACAGCTCCTGTGCTAAGCTGTATACATATTTCTTAACCATAATCTAGATAAGAGTATCTCATAAGAGGAACATGTAGTAGCAATAAGTGCAATAAAGACAACACTAGTGATAAGACCGTGCGTGCTCCAAAATCGGAGTCTTTAGTCTCTTAGTTATATATTCTTCTTGTTATACTTTTTTGTGCGTTTTAAGTTTGTTGTACCTATGTATATATTTTATTTATGGCACAATAAACGCATTGTTACAAAAAAAAAAAGCGGTCAGTATCCCCGCCTGTCATGCGGGAGACCGGGGTTCGACTCCCCGTCGGGGAGAATATCTTTTATATATCTTTTATATCTTTTATATGTTTTATATTTTATTATAAATATATTTTTGTTCTCTCCCCCCCCCCCCTTGCGAACGACCAAGTATAGGACCCCGCCTTCCCTATACTCAAACATCAAAAACAATTTTGTTCCTTTTATTTTTCTCTTATAACATATTTAGCAATAAGTGCAATACCTACGTGACCGGCCAGATTACGCGTACTCGATATTCGAGTCTTTAATCTTAAGTTTCTTTATAAGTCATTGTTCTCCTTTTGTACGTTTAAGGAAGTATTTGTTTTTCTTATGTTAAGTTTCTTGTTATGTATATAATTGTTATTTTTTTTTGGCTGAATAAACGTATGTTTTCAAAAAAAAAAAAAGTGGTCAGTATCCCCGCCTGTCACGCGGGAGACCGGGGTTCGACTTCCCGCCGAGGAGGAATTATTTTTGTTATTTATGAATAAAATTAATTTGTTTTACAGCCAAATATACTATTAGTTTTTGTCTTGCTTATATAAACTTTATACATCACATATGTATGTTTATGTAAACAATAGTGGTTTAATAGTAATACATTAGCAACAAAATTCAACCTCAAGATCATTGTACTCATTGCGTAATATGTTGAATATAAGTTCTATATCATATGCTGTATTTTACGTCATTGATAATTAGTCGTATGATTGCAGTAATATAACTATACCAATAAATGTTTAATATAGCCTTTATAAATGTATAGTATAGTATAGTGCGATGCACCATCAGGTATAGTCGGTAAGTTAGGTCCCTGACCATTGATTTAATCGCCTAACCTGTCGTTTCTACGTATTACACTTTTTCTTTCAGGTTTGTTGTTCCACTTTGTGCGCAATTTATAAAATAGTTATGACGAAAAGTGGTCGGTGATCTAATTGTATAGTTTTGTGTCTTATTACTCTCCGTTATTCTTCGATTTTGCTAATTTTTTAAACGGAACATTTTGTAAATTGCTAATCATATACATAAATAAAAAAACGTAGTAAAAAGATTTCACCTCCATTTCTGACGAAACATCTTGTCTGGCATCTTTGAACTTCTTAATCTTCCTAACCCTTTTAAAGGCTCTCGATTGTTGCCAAGTACCATCAGCTAGATCTTTCAAACTAACAATATTATTTGGTAGAAGATGCACAGGTCCTTGTTGCGTCTCACCTTTATACTTTCTCTCAAACTCCAAGGGAGGATACGCAAGCTTTTGTTCGATAACTTGAGGAGTATAACTTTCTTTCTCTTTCAGTATCCTCTGTTTATGAAGCTGGTACACCGTCGACGTAAATATGCTTCCGAAATCTTTTGATAATTTGATGTACCTATTTAAATGTTTCTTCGATGTGATTTTTGTCCAAGAATGACCTGGTAACGTCTGCTTTCCTTCGGTCTGCCGACACGACGACCAATCTATAGATTCGACTGATTTGACCGCTGGCACCCATGGTACTTGTGTAAAATCATTTCCATATTTCTTTCTCTTCATTGTTCTACAATCATATGTAAGATGTAAATACAATAATTATATTCACTTTGCTGTACAGCAAGTTGTACAGTAATCTTTTAAGCATTTTTTTTTAAACTTTATTACGTTTGAATACTTGATAAAATAATTACAATGGTAACTTTATTCGTCTTAGATTTATTAAAAAATAATTTGATATAGAATATTATCTACGTGTAGCCTAATGGATCAAAATCAATAAAAAGTTTCACAGCTCATGTAAAATTCCGATATACCCAAAAGTCGTCCTGTAGAACGTAGTCAAGTAAAAAGCATAGCAATCATAAACAAGAACGTTACTATGACGATAGCAATAGGTTTTAATGGTAAAACGGATGGAAAGATCATAGAAGAGCCAATTTATTAAAATATATTATGTTATCTTACTGTACTCGTAGACACAATGTACATCAACATTGTCAACTCGGTCTAAAATAAATTTGTTACCTGCAGGATGCTTCACGATATTCTCCGACAATATACTAGTTTGTAAATTGTTTCCAAAAGATGCAATTTCGTTGTTCGAATAATTGTCCCGTTGCACTTCATTGTCTTCATTTGTTAAGAATGAACAATATTATTTGCACACTGTAGAGGTATTTTATGAAACAATGAACGCTGAAACATGTGAAACCTTTTTTGATGCTTTTATGCTTCTCTTCTGCGGAGCGGGAGATTTTAAAATTGTACTTTTTTTAGCAATTGAGAGGGGGGAATCCCGTATACATGTGAACGAAGATGACGCGGACGCTTGAGATGACATCCTGTTCATCAGAAATTCAGTGACGACAAAAAGAAGAAGGCATTATTTTTATGTTTCGGATCCCTTTATGAAATTCCACTTTTAGGTTGCGTAAATAACTGTGTGATAAACAAAAGCGTAAGAAAACAAAATGTTGTATAGCAGAGAGGATATCCTCTCTAGTTGCAGGGAACACGTTGCAACTCCTGTTACATGAGATAGAATATTTGTAATCTTCTTAGACCATATATACCTATAGACCCGGCACAGATAATTTTCCCCTCGGCAAAGATAAAGTACACTGTGACGTCACATTTTCAAAAGATGTATAAGCTATGCTCATCGACAGCCTCAGCTTGGTTTATAGTATACGGAAAGAATGGACAGGATAATTTCAAAGAATTTGGCATTGTATCATGAAATAATCAATTATAAACTGTATTTGAGATACAGATGTTTATTCTATATGTTTTATTAAGGTATTACAGTAGTATATATGGTCTAAGGTTGCCGTGTCAGCCATTTTGAAATTATCTTAAGACTTATCTTTTGACGTCACATTGTACTTTATCTTTGCCGAGCTGCATTCTCGGTTTTCCTATACACATACTATACCTATGCCGAGTCTATAGGTATATATGGTCTAAGCGGCAGACCGACGCATCAATTTATAATTTATATGTAAAAAACATTCTGTAACTTGCAAAATATGCGAAAGTTGTTGATCTTCAGAATGAGATATCGATTCCTAAAATAATTAATACATAATACGATTATTACTTCGTACTTCATTGTAATACCTTAATAAAACATATAGAATAATCATTTGTATCTCAAATATACTTTATATATTGATTATTTCATGATAAAATGCCAAATTCTTTGGAAAATGGACGTTACAAATTCAGTTCATCTTTTCTTCAAGAGAAATGATCTGTGCCGTGTCTATTGGTTTATATGGTCTAAGTTTGTAATGAATCCGCCTTTAAATGTAACACAGTGCCTCTACAGGCCGCTTGGGTACTATGAATTTTGAATTCGTTTTCCGTTTAAATCGTAACTGAAGAATGTCTCGTATTTAGGAAAGGACAGAAACTTTGATGCGAAGAGTGAAAACATACGGTTTTATTAATGTGTGAAAAATCAGTGCAGTCGAAATAAAGACTTAATAAATAAAAAACATGAACAACACACGGATGGGAAAGAAGGAACATTCGCAAAATATACAAGTTTTTATCCGCGTCAGGTAAGAAACTATTTACCTCTCGCCTCCAACTTTTGTCTCGACTATACTTTCTTGTAGGCCTCCAAATGCGGCCGAGCAGAATAGCAGATCGTCAACTATAGTGGAAGTTCCAAATGATAGGGAAGTGGTAGTACACGAATTTCCGAGGGATAAAACTACGAAGAAGTTTATATTCGATCGTGTGTTTGGGCCTTCTTCGAAACAGGTATAACATGTTTCGAATAACTTCCAGTTATTGTCCTTGTTATTTTAAGCTGAATTCCTTCTAAATTGTATCTCTTCACAAAATTCTTTACCTCAAATTAACTATAGGCTTTATTGATTGTTAGATCGACGTCTACAATGCTGTTGTCAGTCCGTTATTGGAACAAGTTCTGGCCGGATACAATTGTACAGTGTTCGCATATGGACAGACCGGTACTGGGAAAACCTTCACGATGGAAGGAATTAATGCTGATCCAACTTTACATTGGCAAAGTGTAAGTTATTTGTGCGATAAAATTAAAATGAAACTGCTCATTGCTAGACTACGGATCTTTACACAAAATAAAAATTATCTGCGTTCGCTATAACATACATTTATTTATTTTCTTAAACATTTTAATTCACTGTTTTGAATTTGATCTACTCATTTCAGTCACAAATGCATAAAATCTGAAGTCTACTTGTTAATACTGTAATGTTAATATAAATTAATCCGTTGTACAGGATTCAGCTGCTGGCATGATTCCTCGGTCTCTAAGCCACCTGTTCGATGAGTTACAATTACTGGAAGCACAGGAGTTCACTATTAGAGTCAGTTTTCTGGAACTGTACAATGAGGACTTGTTCGATCTTCTGTCAGCTACTGATGACAACTCCAAAATAAAGTATAGAATACGAAATTCTATGTGTAAATATCTTAGTCTCATTATATTAAAGCTTGAATAATATGTGTTTAATTAGGTTGTATGAAGACACATCGAAGAAAGGAGCAGTTATAATCCATGGATTGGAAGAAATAACAGTACACAATAAGAGCGAAGTTTATAAGATTCTTGAGAAGGGATTAGAAAGAAGACAGGTCGCTGCAACATTGATGAACGCTCATTCCAGGTTAGTATTTTATTTTACATACATTCAATATCAATTGATATATTAAATATCAATCGATGATATTTTTAAAAATGATTGCAGTCGATCTCATACAGTATTCTCGGTCACGGTACACTTGAAAGAGAACACCTTGGACGGCGAAGAAGTTTTAAAGACGGGTAAACTAAATTTGGTGGATCTAGCAGGTAGTGAGAACGTTGGCAGATCTGGGGCCATTGACAGAAGAGCGAGAGAAGCTGGTAATGTTAATCAATCGTTATTAACTCTTGGTAGAGTCATAACAGCTCTTGTTGAAAGAGCACCTCACATACCTTACAGGTAATAAAATATTTTGTCTTTTTATGTAAGGAGAAATATTTTATTTCATTTTTATCCATTATTCGTACAGAGAATCCAAGCTTACAAGACTGTTACAAGAGTCATTAGGTGGTCGCACGAAGACATCAATCATTGCAACTGTTTCCCCAGCTTGTATCAATCACGAGGAAACTCTGTCTACATTAGATTATGCTCGCCGCGCGAAAAATATTACTAATCGTCCCGAGATAAATCAGAAACTATCAAAGAAAGAGTTTCTCAAGCAGTACACTACAGAAATTGAAAGATTGCGACGAGATTTATTGGCTACACGCGAGAGAAACGGTGTTTATCTTGCGAACGACAATTACGACGAAATGAAAACACTGATTACTCAACAGAGTAAAGATATAGAAGAGAAGATTAATCACATTAAAGCTTTGGAGAAAGATATGCAAGACAAAGAGGTAGTTATTTCATGAATATTTCATTTGCATCGTTCGTTGCAACTTTCTTGTTCCTTTGCAGAAAATATATAACAAACTTAAACAGCAAAACATCGCGCAACTGCAAGAATTACACAAGACCCAAGACACATTGACGAATGCAGCAGAAGCTTTGAAGTCGACGCATCAGAAACTAAAACTCACAGCACAAGAAAGAGACGAACAAAAACATTTATTAGAAAAACATGTTAGTACGGAACAGACTTTACTATCTCAAGCTCAATCGTTGTTGAATATTGCGGACACAGCGACCGCAGATTCGCAAAAATTGCATGAGAAAATTGATCGTAAGAAGTAAGTTAATAAAACACTGAAATTCTTCTATATATTTTATATATTCATAACATTGCTTACATAAAATTCGCAATATGTTTTTAGATATGCAGAACAGAAATTTAAAACCCTTGGGGAACAATTTAGAGACAGTATTCACACATGTTTCGAAGGCATTCAAAGTGATATCTGTAAATACGGAGAAAATTTGAAGAGCTTTTGTATATCGGTGAAAAATAATATCGGTAAAACTATAAATCTATCGGATGAAAATATTTCTTTAAGAGTGATTTAAATTTATAATATTTTGTATCAGATGCTGAAACCATCATGAAGTGCGAAGCTACTGATTCAAGTATACTAATGAAAAAAGTTTCAATGACTAACAGTTTAAAGGAAACGATAAATGAATCCGTATGTGTTTAATGAGTTGTATAGTATCTTTTCTTGTTTATATGTCGTTATATTTATTGATAATAATTTATACATTCCAGTATTCAAGTTATCAGAATTGGACGAGAGATGAGATGCGAAGCGCAGCAGACACGATCGAAAATGAGTATGATGTTTTCCGAACTATTTCACTAAAATCGGCCGAAAAAATTGATGGAATAATCGAAACTAAAATTACCGAGAATTTGCAATTAGTTAAACAGAATTTATTGGACAATGTAAAAGGTACCGTAACTCAGCTAAATGAAATGATCAACTCTCTTTGCGACGAGGAAAAGAGTGCTTGCAACAGTATTCATAGAAATATTGAAGTTATTAAGAAAGATATGGACGAAATTTGTAAAAGACAAGAATTTACGGAGAAACTACGTTCGTTTGCGAAGGTACAACCATTTTACCGCATAAATTTATAATAATGTACTAATGTACTTAATCTATTCAGAATGTATTATTTTTCAGATAATGGAGAATGTAACTTCCGAGTTCAATCTTCTAAAGCAGAATGTAAACGAACATTACTCTATGGTAACTAGTAAATGTAATTACGTTTGTGACATTTGTAATCAAGTCAACGATCATACGACGGATACTTGTAACAGCAATATAAAATTGGGGAACACTCTGCGAGAACATGTACAAACCCATTTGGAAGAAATTGGAAACGATGTAGTTGTCGAAACGGAAAAGGTAACTTCGATAAAGATTTTGATATGTTACATGTTAGAAAATTTAGAATGGTCACGTGTAATTTGTTTCGTTGACAGAATGAAAACATAGTAAACACAACTGTAATAGAAGGAAAAAATCTGGTGCACGAATTGAAATCTAATATTGATGCAAGTTCTAATATCCTGAAGAAGTATACAAATCTTGTAGAATGCAATGTGGAGGAACTCTGTCAGAATATGGATGACGATAAAAATAACGCTCTTGTCCTATTAGATGTAAGTTCGTAAAAAAAAATTGTAACAAGCAGATACTTCAGATGAAACATTTAAAACTGTGATGTGTTACAGAATGTTTATAAGATACTCGACAACTCAAATGAAGATTACGCGAGTGCGGTGAAGGACGAGGAAACTAAGCTCATGATTGTGTGTGAAAACATATTTAGTAAATCGGAAAATCTAATCACAGAGTCAACAGAATGTTGCCACAGAAATATTGAACAATTGCACGCAGCTGTGAGCGATATCGATCAATTCTTCGACAATGAAATGCAGCACGATGTACCCACAGGTATTGTATGCTGAAAACTGAAATTTCTTTGAGAATTAAAATTGATTGATTTATTTTTATTTGTAGGGACAACACCTGCCAGAAAACAATTTTCTTATCCTCGACAATTCACTGTAACATCGCCGCACGAACGAATTCTTCAAAGATTCAGAGAAACTAGGAAATTTGTTGAAACATCGGAAGATGATGTAAGTGAAAATAATTGACATTTCCTCAGTACAAGTGTACATTTTTTCAGAAGCGGAAAATAAGCTTATGTCCTTAAATTTTAAGTAAAATGCCTATCAAAAATCAATTATACAACGAAACAAACATTTTAATTGGTCAGAAATGGATTAATCATCTTTTTACATATATTTATATATAGGATTATTCGGATCTGGGTGGTGAAATGACACTAAGACAAATTGCAAACTCAACTGCTATATCCGATATTACGGTGACGTCATCACCGCTTGATACTACATTTTTTACACCGCCTATGAACAGCGAATTATTATTGAAGGATTTCAATTCGAGCAAACCTACAGACCCTAATGAACTTTTTACATCGGCGTTGGATATGTCGGAAGTACACGTTCAATCTCATTTTTCATCTGAACCTAAGAATCTAAATGATTGTAAGTATCTGATTATACTGCCTAATATTCTGCAAAAATGATCTGCTGATTATTGGAACACAAAACAGGTTTTAAACTCCAAATTAATCCTTTCGTAAATCAAATTCGCCCTTTTGCAACAAGCTGAATACGATCTGCAAAATGATGAACTTGGAATGCAAAATCTATATAACATCAGGTGTATTTCAATTTTAAAAAACGTGTTTGCATTCTTCAGATTTGCAGAGTGAAGATAAAGAGAATTACAATTACAATTCTCTCCCTTACGAAAAAACGAAAGACGATCAACCGTTGAACCTCAAACGGATGAACAATTGAGCAGCATTAGAAGAATCAAACTTACATTCGTCGTACTTGAGATTCTTGAGCTATTCAAGAATTCGAAGCTGAGGAATTATAAATTCTTAAGCAAGTTTTAAGTTAATCTCCGTTTATTACTATCTTTCACGCAACATCTTTGTACTTTATAACCGTTTAGATTCTAACAAAAACATTACAAATCTTAAATCATTGGTATAAGACTACAAGATCATGTTTTACTTGAGAATCTATATCGATATAATTTTTTATTCATGTATAAAATGATGTAAATAACAAATATTGTCTATGAATTTTACGAGAAATTGTAACAAAACTTATAAACTAAGTGGTATTTAAGTAGAAAATAAAAAATTTATTATCATTTTTATATATGCATATTTCTATTAATCCTGTATACAAATCTGATAATTATATAGACTGCGAATTTGATGCGTTTCATTCGAAGAATTTAAGAATATCATTATTGTCAACTTGCTAAAATTATCAGTCGATATAAATTTCTTTTCTAACACTTTGTTGTTTATATTACAATGGTCGCTCAATAAGTAATAAATATTGGGGCTCTAGGAGAGGTTACCTCCAACAAGTATTTACAATCTTTATCGAACGAGCAACTATGTATCCCCTCCAGAGTTGGGCGTTATTCGATGAAATTTCATTCGAATAACCCAGCGAATAAAATTTTATTCGAAGAAAAGTTCGAATGAATAAAGTCACTTTATTCGAAATAACGAATAAATTTTTATTATATAATATCTAATATACTATATAATAGCGTCTCGAGAAACCTCAACCTCAGGGGCCCGAGTGTCGGCGTCGGGTTCCTACCCATAACCGTCATTTAGAATAACGAATAACGAATATAAGTCCCGAGATTTATTCGTGACTAATAAATAACTTAAATAAAGCGTTATTCGCAAGCTACGAATAATTTCTCGGCGAATGAAATCGTTATTCGTTATTCTCGAATAAATCCTGGAACTTTATTTGCTATTTCTTATTCGTTATTCGAAATAAGATTTGCCCAACTCTGAATCCCCTCTCATTTATTTTCTTTCCCGCGCAGAGCATATACTGGGTGAATCTTTGATTTTCATCACTATGATCGTCCCATTGTTTGTATTAATATATCTATTAATTACACCTATTAATACTACAACTATTCGTATGGTCTCCTTTACATTATACAACTTCAATCTAAACTATTATAATAGAACAATGTCGTAAGCATTAATCGTAATAAAAAATTGTGCAAATTAAATGCGACACCGTGTACATTCTCGTTAGATAACAAAGAAGATGCGCGCGCACATATGACTAATACGCGAGAGCGAGGGGCGTTCAGGGGCGTTCCTAATTCCCGCATAAAGGGCTTTTACTTATCGAGCGGCTACACCAGGCTACACTGTGGCTCATGTCAGGTGATCAAACAGGTTGGTTCGATTACATATATTACTCTTTAGATTAGTATAGAATACGATAGAGTAGAAAACAATTGAGTTATTAATACTATGAAAATTGAGTTAACTTAATAATCAGTATATACATGAAAATGGACTTCAGTCAACCAAATGCAAACAGCACGAATATTAAGGAACAGAAAATGTACAAAAATTGGACACTGCAGGACAAACTGAAAGCAGTGAGGAAGAGGGATGCAGGTGCTTCTATAAAAGCAATAGCCTGCGAGTACAACGTTCACGAACGTGTTGTAAGGAGGTGGATCCACAACAGAGAAACATTGGAGAAGCACAGTACTTCCCCGAACTCGAAACGTGTACGTTTGTCTCCTGTGGAGAAAGTGAACGAAGCCTTAACTGTTTGGTTCTACGATGAAAAGAAAAGGAACAACCCGGTCAGTGTTATACAAGTGAAAGGTATTGTATTAGCATGTCAAGTGAACTTACAATAAAAACAGAATTGTTTTTAAAGTAATTTAGCTGTTAATCAATTGTAACAATTATTTTTGTCAGCAAAAGCTCTGGAACTTTTTAGAAAATTCGGTGGCATGGAAATGTTTAAAGCGAGCGACGGATGGTTCAGACATTGGAAGCAGAGGAACGGTATTCAGTGTATAATGTCGCCAGGGGAACAGTTACCTTCGAACTCCGAAGCAGCTAATAAATTCAAGAATGAAATACTAGAGCTGATAGAAACGGAAGGATTAACTTTAGATCAAATATTCAACGCCGACGAGTTTGGTCTTTATTTCAAAATGATGCCCAAGGAGACCACGGATCTCAAGATGGAGTACATGTCTCCAGGATTTAGAAGAATCAAGGATAGACTGACTATACTGACATGCTGTAATGCTAACGGTTCATTGAGAATGCCGTTATTAGTTGTTGGGAGGTTCGAGAAGCCACGAGCACTGAAAAATTTGGCACCGCAATCGTTACCTGTAACTTACACAAGTGAACAGTTTGCCTGCATGACCACTGTTATCTTTGAAAGATGGTTTAGAAAACATTTTGTGCCTAGCGTTTGCAATTTCTTGAAATCAAGAAGATTGCCAGAAAAAGCAATTCTATTGCTGGATAATACCAGGTCGCATTCGTTATCAGATGCTTTAACTGTTGATGGATGTAAAGCAATATTTTTCCCACCTAATGTGACACCACTTATTCAACCACTTAATCAAGGTATTATCGAGGCAATGAAACTGAGGTATAAAGCGAAATTGTTGACAAATGTAGTAAATGCCCAAGCTGATGGAATAGAGTTTATTGATTCGATTAACTCATTTAATATCAGAAATGCTATTACTTTGATCAACGAATCTTGGAATGACATTACTCAAATAACAGTTTCCAATTGTTGGAAACCGTTATTAAATATGCCGATCGAAGTAGACGATAGTGGTGACGATTATACTCTTGAACATATCCACGAAATCTGTACAAAAATTCATCATCACGAGACTATTACGTTAGATCAGATCAATGATTGGATCCATGCTGCTAGCCAGTTCAATATGACTGATGAGGAAAGTGAATCCACAGAGGATTCTAGCGATGAGAGTGGTATGTTTAACCTTTAGTTACTCGCACCTCGATCTGTGCAAAATTGCTTGTATCGGGTCTTGTAGGACCCCAATATAATAATTAGACTGCGGATCTTTATGCGTTTATGGATTCCAAAAATTTTCAAAAAATGTTAGAATTTAAAATTCTACGAAATTTAGTACGATTTTTATTCATTCCAGAACTACAAAGACTACTATCACTGAAAATAAGATTTTATGTGATTCCACTTTCTTCAAATTTGCCTACAAAAATTGAAAATTGCATAAACATCAAGTAAAACAACTATTTTTTCGATTCAAGGGATTCGTAAGCCTTAAAGTAATAATTGTTTCAGTGACTAGCAAGAGCCCAAGAAAGGATTCCAATAAACCAAGTACCAGCAGCGAGAATGTTAAGAAGCAAAAGACATATAAAAATTGGTCACTGCAAGACAAATTGGAAGCAGTCAAAAAGAATGATGCAGGGGCTTCTATAAGGGCAATAGCGATTGAATATGATGTTCATGAAAGCGTGGTGAGAAAGTGGATTCACGACAGGGAATCATTGGAGAAGCATAGTCTTTCCACTTATTCAAAACGTGTACGTCTATCTCCAGTTGAAAAAGTAAACGATGCATTGACTGTGTGGTTTTATGATGAGAAAAAACGGAATAGCTCCATCAGTGTTTCACAGGTGAAAGGTAATATCTTCATAATTATCTTACAAGGAAACGTATTCAAGTTACACAATCCGATTTTGATAAAACTATTGTGTAACTTGAAAATGTTCCTTTGTTAGCTTTAAATCTTGTTCGATACAAAATGATTTTGCTCTAACCATAAAATATTTTTCTTAGCAAAAGCCCTAGAATATTTTATACAATTTGGTGGCATGGAGACGTTCAAAGCGAGCGATGGATGGTTTCGGCATTGGAAGCAAAGGAACGGCATTCGTTTTACAACATCCCCGGAGGAACAATTATCTACAAACTCGGAGGCAGCTGCCAAGTTCAAAAATGGAATATCGCAGTTGATCGAAGCAGAACAATTAAATCTGTATCAAATATTTAATGCCGATGTCACTGAACTATATTTTAAAATGATGCCAGATAAGACTGCAGTTATCAAGACAGAGGACGCGCCTATAAGGTATAACAAGGTCAAGGATAGACTGACCGTACTAACATGCTGTAACGCAAATGGATCATTAAAAATGCCATTGTTAGTTATTGGAAACTATCCCAAGCCACGAGCACTAAAAGATTTAGCACCGCGATTGTTGCCTGTTATTTACACGAGCGAAAAGAATGCATGTATGAGCTCTACTATTTTCGAAAGGTGGTTCAAGGAGCAATTTGTACCTCGTGTTTGCAAGTTTTTAAAGTCGAAAAGTTTGCCGGAAGAAGCAATTTTATTGCTGGACAATACCAGGTCGCATTCATTAACAAATGTTTTAACTGTCGGCGGAGTTAGGGCAACATTTTTCCCACCAAATGTGACACCGCTTATTCAGCCTCTTAGTCAAGGTGTATTAGAGTTAATGAAACGGAGTTATAAAGCAAAATTGTTGGCGTATGTAATAAACGCTCAAACCGATGGAATGGAATATAGCGCAGCCGTAACTTCATTTAATATTAAACACGCCATCGATTTTATCAGCGAATCTTGGGATAATATCACAGAAAAGGCAATTTCGAATTGTTGGAAACCATTGTTAAATATACCAATTGAAGTAGACGATAGTAATGATCATTTCAGTCCCGAATATATCCATCAGATATGTAAAAAGATTCCGCTTTATGAAACCATTACATTGGATCAGATCGACGAATGGATCCATGCCGATAGTCAAGCGAATCTTACCGATGAAGAAATCATCGAAGCCATTGAAGATCCCACCAATGAAGAGATTGGTACGTAATTATACTACAAATTTGTAAAATTCACTTTTACATATTTTGCAAATACATTTAGTTGTTTTATTTACAGCGGGCGCAGAGAATGATCAACAGATAAAAAATGAAATCCCACCTTCGAAAGCGATAGAAAGCTTGGACTGTGTTATTTCATTTTTTGAGACACGGAAAGAAATCTCACTCTCCGATATGGAGACGTTGAAAAAACTAAGAAACAGACTATTAAAAATTCAAAACAATTCTTAATTAGGACAGTTGGGTTTACAGGAGATTTGTTATTTGTAAATTGTGTCTTGCAGAAGTTAAGTTTTAATATTTCATAAGTATTACAAGTACACTAATTTATATTTAATTTTTTATATTACATGAACTGTGATAATAGGATATAAATAATTGTACATTAAAAATAATATATTTTGTAATACATAAGTAAGATACTTAAATTCCTTTTTCATCGGCGTTACGACACATCTATGCATTATTATTTCTCGTAAAATAGATATATAAATAATATAGAGAATTAAAAAAAAAATACGCGCCAAAATTACGAATTAATTACCGATAATGCCATCTACGATCATGCAATATGGATGACGTAGAGCGAATTTTCAAAATGCTTGCATTGCGCATGCGCGCACAAGTGCACACGTCGTGAACATAGCTTCAGAAGTACTTGCATAAATTAGAAATCAATTAAACCTTGCGAAAAATAAATATAAAATTCGTTTTTAATGTGTAGAAACATTTTGACACATTAAAGATAATCTTTTTTAGCAATATTCAGTTGCCCTGGTTTTCAAATTCGATTCTGAGAAAGGGATGAAAACATCAAAATGTATGAAACAGAAATACTGTGTATTTGTAGACCCAATTTAGGAACGCAAACCTAAAAGAGATCGAACAGGAGCTTCGTTTCACACGCTCTATGGTTTTGGTTAGTGTATTTGGAATAAAGTGGACAACTATTTCGTCTATTCGTGTATGCACTATTGATTGTGCCATCTATGAATCCAATGTCTGTTCGCCTCTGCTACACTCACGGTTGAATTATATAGTCAATTGGTGTTTTTCAGATTTGCGATTCCAGTGTTTTGTTCGTAGTGCCTCGCTTTTATCGGAATTAGTACACGCGCGTGTGTGTACAGGTTATATATTCGATGATTTCGAGATTCCCGGGAGATATTACGGAAAAGTTATTACACCTTGCAACATGTCAGAAGTCGGGAATCATGTTTGTATGCTCCCCATGAAAATACGTTCGTCGCTTGCACAATTTGAATTTACTCATTTCGTAGTGAGTACTTGTTAATAGGTAATAACTTCACTTCTATTCTCGTTTCTATCCATTCCGAATTATCTTGTCACAAATTTTCGCACAGTTTTAACGCATTCTTAATTAGTTGATGTTGAACATCTCACAGTATTGGATATCTAATTCTACTAACCTATTATGACAAAAGAGGACTACTTTCCTGCATTTGCTGTAGTCGTACTATGCTTGCTTTGTATACTTGCCTCGTCGAGTCTGTACATTGATATTTCTCCGAGATATCGGAGAATTTTCTGTGTAAACGTTTAACATATTTCAACATTATTGTATACAAAAGAAATAATAGTGTGTACACATTTAGCGGTGTTTATGTATGTTGTATAAAATCTAAGGCAGTTTTAATGAACATTCTTTTCGTAAAAGTACATGGAAGATATATGAAAATATTATGTATACGTATGTATATGTATAAAATAATTATCGTTTATTTTCAGTGTAACCAATTTTATGTAACATCGAACATTATAGTATTCCAATATTGTAGACTCATATTGCAAAATAACTTAACACACACACACACAGTATTTAATTTCGATGACTTACGAGTATTGTATTTCACATTACAGGATATATAAATAAAATAAAATGTCAGTACACTATAAATTTAAGTCCACTTTGGACTACGACACTGTATCCTTCGATGGATTACATATATCTGTAGCAGACCTAAAGAAAGCTATTTTCCATCAGAAACGTATTGGAAAAAATACGGATTTTGATTTGCAAATAACAAATGCTCAGACAAAAGAAGGTAAATATACTGTTCTTGTCTAATTTTGTTTTTATCGAATGAAATGTAACATTAAATTGATTTTTTAGATTACACAGATGACAATGCCTTGATCGCGAAGAATACTAGCCTTATTGTTGCCAGAGTTCCGTTAACGGTACAACAAAAACGATCATGGGATAGAAATGAAACTCCTTCGTTTAGCAATTTAAAAGATGAATCGAATCTTGGTCGGACTGTGGATCTTACGCGACTCGATGGATCCGAAGAGGATAAGATTCGAGCGATGATGACTCAGTCAACCCAAGATTATGATCCATCAAAGTACGCGATTTTCTAATGGAATTCCTACCGTAATCTTTTCTGGGACACATTTTTCTCAAATGTATATTCTTTGTATTCGTTCGTTAACGTATAATAAAAATGTTGTTTACAGTTATATGAAGATACGTGGAGCCAATCAAACTGGTGATGTGCCCGCAAATTATCGTTGTTATAAATGCCATCAGCCTGGCCATTGGATAAAGAATTGTCCACTAGGAACAAATCAGGAGCCCATAGAAATTAAGAAAAGCACAGGCATTCCTAGAAGTTTTATGGTTCCTGTAGAAGGACCAAGAGTTCCTGGCGCTATGATGACTCCTACAGGCCAGTATGCTGTCCCAGCCATTGATCAGTAAGTTCCAATAAAACAACAGCAAGATTGTGCATTAAACAGTTAATATTATTTGATATTGTCCATACAATAGAAGTTCACAGAATTCTACTATTGTAGCAAATGAAAACAACCTGCTCACAGGACCAGTCGGTGGCAGTAATTTAACACTAGGTTTACAGAGTTATATACCTAAGAAATAAATTTCTTGAATAATTTCTCATGGGTGCATCTTCACAATCTCAATAATCGCAAATTGAAAATATTAGAACCTGTCATTTTGATGGGATCCCGTAAACTTAGTGTTGAGAAACTCTTTTCCTTTCGATATCGTTAATATTGTTTACGATACTTTATATTTTTATAGTCAAGCATACAAAGAAGGTAAAAAGGAGCGGCCACCATTTTCACAAGATCCAGAACCTGCTGTAGAAAAGCCTGAAATTCCAGAAGACCTATTGTGCAACATTTGCAAAGATCTTCTGACCGACGCAGTAATGATACCATGCTGTGGGAATTCATTTTGCGACGAATGTAATTTTTTTTTCTTGTTCATTTCTATCATTAACACGTTGACTGCCGAACAATCATCCCCCCCAAAAATCCCACAAAATTAAAATGATCTAATCGTCGTAATCAAAATTGAAAAATTAAGGCTTATCGCTGGGATTAATTCTTAAGCTCTTTTAGATCGTACAAATCTCAATGATGTTCTGTCCAAGCAACTGTATCATGAACAAAATTAATTTCTGTAGATACACGAAGAATTGTGTCACCCATACATGACCGGCGCGGCGGTCGACGTGTTAACGATTGTAATTCATTGTGCACGACCTGTATGTTTCTATCATCTCTGTATATCGTGCGATAGGTATCCGTACATTCTTATTAGAGTCCGAAGAACATGAATGTCCAGATTGCAATGAGAAAGACGTTTCGCCGGAAACGCTTATACCCAACCGATTTTTGCGAACTGCTGTAATGAATTTTAAGAACGAAACTGGGTATGCGAAGCGACAAACGTATAGGCCACCGCCTACTCAAACAAATAGACAAGTAGATCAACAAAAAACAGAACAAACTGCGAGTCAAACATCGAATCAGAACAAACCTGCCCAAGCTCCGACGGCAACAAATGCGCCTTCTCAAGAAAATGCGGAAACACAGGCGACAAATTTCGAGACCTCGGCCCCTCAGCAATTTCCAGCTAGTACTGCGCAACAACCACAAACAGCAAGTAAGTTGCTTCTCGTAACTGATTTTGAAATTTTGAAAAATTTCTTAATAATTGTATAATTTTTTTAATTGTCAATCAAAAACGTCGAATTAAGATATTTATTAAGGAATTTCTCAAAGTAGAATATGTAAGATTATAAAAGTGATATACAATATTCATAACTTTCCTTTTATCCGATAAATAAATGGTCAATGTTTGGCAAAAATAAACTACCTATAAATATATATTCATAATCATAATACCAGTAATGAGAGGTCAGTTACATCTAAAGCTGAAAAAGTCTTCTAAAAAATTGTTCATTTTTCCATGTATTCCACTTGTAAAAACAATCGAAAATATATGAATTAATTTTTCATTTACTCGCATATTTTTGAAAATCGATAGAACGTGTTTCGATAAAAAGAATCGGAATGAATTACTTTTGCAACGTGAGTTCTTATTATAAAATTACTTTCTTTTTTTGAAGTTGCCGGGTAGACGTCGCCATTAAAGAACATATACGATAAATCCGGTTTAAATGTTTTTCTCTTTATGTAGCAGTGCATATTGTGGTTATTTTGTAACATTTCGATGTGTTCAAGTTCTTTGCTTAAACTTGTTTTGTTATATAGTGTTTAAATTACGTTTATACTTATAAACCAGCGGATATCGTCTGCACTTAACCTCAAATATACAGACAAAACACCAAATTTTACAACTTTCTGGGGAGAAATCATTGAAAATTCTTTAATTCAGTAACCTACATTAAAAAACCACGAAACATTATGTTGAATATTATTTGTATTTGATAGCTCTCCCCGAATCAACGTCAGAGTCTGATTTGCAAAGTGATTCTGTAACAAAGCTGACTACTGACGAAGAAACAGAGGTGCCACCACCTCCAGGAACAGAACCGTTGCTTCCAATACCTGCTATTGGTAGTTCTCCAGAAAGAGATAGAGAAAGAAGCGATCCGCCAAGCCGGGAAAAGAAAGATCGTGAGAATGAATATTTGGGTGAAAGGCAACCTAGAGAACGAAGGCGAAGTTTCAGCAGAGATGGTCATCGTGACAGGTAAAACCATTGGATCGATAGAAACAAGAACACTATCAGCTTTTGCATATTACTAATATTATATTCAACAATTCAGAAGCGGAGAACGAGGTCGTAGAATGGAGAATTTGCGACCACTGAGCAGAAGACGATCTTTGTCACCTAGGCATTCTCAACATAGCGATTATAGTTCTCAAGGAGCACCATTACCACATTTAATGAACCCACCTCCATCGAAAGGTTATCAAGGATTACCACCAGACGATGGACATTATCCTCCTAGTATGCATTATGATAGTACCATACGTAGATCAACCGAAGATCGTCCAGGCACTCCAACAGTATGTATTATATAAAATATTTTACATTAGTTGATTCAAACTTGGTTGTTTTCAAATAATGTATTAATGATATACGTATGAATATTACAGGTTGATGAACCACACTTACATGTGCCTACTTCTGGCAATCAACCACCTCTGTTACCGTTCCCACCAGGAGAAGATCGTATTCCACCACCAAGCTATAATCAACCTCCACCCAATGTACCGCCACATAATGCACCGTTGCTGCCAGATCCGTACATGAGTCATCGGATACCTATGTATCCTCATCAACAGGGATCTCACTATGGACCTCCTCGATATGAAAGGCCTCCTTACCAGCAACAGGGATACAGGCCATCGCAGCCACCTAGAAATTATAATGGACCACCGCGTCCAATTAGGGGAATGCACCATAGTGAGTAACTATTTAATAGATATTTCAATTTCTTGTATGAATTACTACAATTTATTACGTATAGACTGCGGATCTTTATGCATTTCTTAATAGAAAAATATTATTCTAATTAATATTAGAAAAATTTAAGACAACACTGTAACGTTGTTTTTAATGTGAAAAAATCATCAAGGGATGAAATCAATTTGTATTTTATTCCTGTTTCCCACAATCAATGCAGAATATTTTTATTTTGCATAAAGATCCGCAGTCTAATTATGTACTTCCTAACATGTGTAGTACAGATATTCTAATTGTTTGCATACATTTTTCAGTGAGTTATCGAGGATTACAACCTCCGCCACCAGGTTTAAGTAGAAATATACATAATGGCAATCCACCTGGGTAAGTTAGTGGCTTTCAAAAGAATATCGTAACTAGACTGGATCTAGTGTAGTCGATGGTGCACAAATAATCTATATCGTTCTTAATATTACCTTTTAGTATAATCGACGATCCTCTAGAAGCTTTCGAACGGATGCTGAGAGAGAAAGATGAACGGGACAGGAGGCTTGGCAAACATAGAAGGAGAAGTAGAACAAGATCAAGATCTCGCAGTTACACCAGATCTAGATCACGTTCGTTTGGCCGGAGATCGCCATTCCCGGCTCGTTTAAGCCGATCTAGAAGCCCGCCTTCGAAGAGAAGATCCTCGAGATCACCTTTGCCTTTGCGAGCACGAAGTCGCACTCCGAAACGTAGATCAAGAAGCGGAAGTTTCTCGATTAGCAGGTAGATCATATTATCTTCACGATTCAGATGAATGTCAATTTGTTCAACCTGTTCAACCACCGTATAATAACTATATGATTTTACAGATCTAGATCGTATTCGCGTAGTCAGTCACCTAGATTATCTCTGTCACGAGACAGAGACAGAGATAGAGAAAGGGACAGGGATAGAGAAAGGGACAGAGATAGAGAAAGGGACAGAGAAAGAGATCGAGACCGAGATCGTGATCGTGACCGTGATCGAGATCGGGATCGTGATCGAGATCGAGATCATCGGGATCGCGAGCGTGATCGTGAACGAGACCGTGAACGTGACCGTGACCGTGATCGGGATCGTGATCGAGACAGAGAAGTACTTTCTAGATATCGGTCACCAGCCAGATCACCTCCGAGGTATATATATATATATACACATACATACACTACCGCTCAAAAGTATCCGGACACGTCCTTTTTCTCTACAAAACGTAGTTTAAGTTAGTAGGAAAAATATTTAGAACAATTTTGCCACTTGTAATTATTATTATTATGTATATTGTGATATCATAGCACAATAGAATTTATTATTATGTACAAATTACATAATGAAAATGCAATAATATAATTTCTATCCACAAATACGAAATCTAGTGGAACGGTCTCGGTGGTTGAAAGGACTTCAAGTTTCACTTTGTTTCATTTCTAAGGTGCAGAGCGAATTCAGAGAATTTTTCGATACAAATACTAATAGAAAGATTGCCGCGTCTAATGCAAGCTGTAATATCTTAGTCTAACATTGGTAGTTTTTCGTTTAGAACGTTAGATATTCCATAAGAAAGTAATAAAGATCGATTTTAGTCACTATTTTAGATGCTTAAGTAGCTTTTGTGCGTTGCTGTTACACATTTCGCAAGTGTCCGGATACTTTTGAACGGTAGTGTATATACATTAACTAAGTTTTTTCCTTGTTATAATATCTAAACGAGTGCAACGTTTTCAGATTCCAAAGAGAGAGGGACCGTGACAGAGAACGACCGAGATCACGCGAGCCCAGAGAAGGCTATAATAGTTACTACAATGATTCGCCGGCGCACGATTATCAGTTCCGTGATCGGGAGCGTGATTTGCCTCCTAGAGACAGGCCAATACCGAGATATCCGATACGGAACCAACCGACACAACATAGTATACCACCATTGTTGTCGCATCTAGTCACTGGAAGTCACCCACCGCCGCTTATGTCTTTGGGACCTCCGCCTACGGACAGGAAAGACTATTATGATTCCTACAACAGGTATTTCCGCCTCAATAGTACTTTAATTCATGTACACGCTAAGCAGACAGTCTACCGTTACCTTATGCCGATGTCCCGGTTAAAAAAGACCAATACCGCGTTCCGGAATCATGAGATATATATATATATATGTAATATGAGTGAGACGATTAATTTTATGATGTTTGAAGAGAAATGTGTATGCAAATACTTACGTTTCCCTACACACGTATGTATGTATATATATGTATGAGCATACATATACATATCTGTTTATAGAGAATAATGCAAACACATACACATGCACGCACAGTGAAAATAGTTGTATAAACTGGCAGTTTATTGTGTGCGTACTAGACAAGTTGTTTACTGACAATAGGCACTCGATAAGTAGCTGCGCTAGGGTCTCCAGACGGGCTCTTTGCTTTCTCGCTGTGACCATATACAGGGTGGGACACTAAATCTGATCACTGTAATCATCTTCATTGTTTTTAGCGATACGAAGCAACGTTTACTCGCGTGCGCGAGTGTATGTGTAACGGCCACTTATCGAGCGCCTACTGTACTGTACGTAATATGTAGTTATGAATTATGGAACTTCAAGACTATAATATATCGTATGAAGTATATGTTGTTAATCTTGAAGTGAACACCGCACCGTCGTGGTAAATATATATTTCAGAAGTTGTGAATGGAAAATAGCAGACAACAGATTTATACAACTATTTGAATAAGGCAAGTTTCGTGCCATCGCCGATGTGATATGTTAATGGTAGCGTGCAGTGAGATTACCAATTACCGATCATATATCGGAATATGACACAATTAAAATGTAAAAAGAAAAACATTTCGTCTTGCCTTCAGTGAAGGCGAATATCTAATTTCATGATTTTCATGAATTATTTTATTATTTAATGATAGTGATATATTATTACGTATTTCTAATGCAAGAGATTATTATAGGTGAATAATGATGACTGTAATGAATCAATCGAAGTACAAATGATTAACTGAAAGATCAGCAAATTAGTTTGTAGGTAACGTAACGACTGTTTCGTAGGTAAATAGTTAGAAAGCAGTGATTACTTTGTCTACAACCTAATTTGTGAAATATCCTTTTTTCTAAATGTGACTTGAACGTACATAAACTGCTTATGTACCGCAGAACGATCTCACTGAAGTATCGTATTAACAATCGTTGGTATTTTTTAATTGCCGTACTCCACTTGTTTATGGATATGGAATACATACTTATGCAAGTTAATACATGGGTGTGTGAACTGGGTGTGTGTATCTTATACATATAGTATGTGTATTTTCTGTTGTATTCTTTTGCTGTATTTTTATTCAGAGACGCTGCGCACATTACGAAAACATATTTCGTAAAAAATTATTTGGACAAATCTTGAAAATGGTATTTGATTTGTTTGAGCAATTCTTAGGATTTTATCATATTTACATGAAATTTAATCTAGCAATCTCGATTATCCAGACGAGGAATAATTTGTATATGTAATTAAACAATAAATTAAAGATTAAGTTGAAAGATTTATAAATATATTTTTCTAAAATGAATAGAATTGTGATGGAAGTGGAATCTTGGATAATCGAGATTTGAACAGCATAATATTACGATATAATATTACTATACATAAATTATAAAATAGGGACATATTAATTTTTTAGTAAGATCTTCACTTTTCTGGATCGTTAGCATTTTACATAATTTATGCAATCAGTTACTTTGCCTGGCTGAAATTCTTATGAACGTTCTCGAGTGGTACTATTGTACCGACACCATAAACAATACTTTGATGTTCCATACATACAAAGAATTGCAAGAAAGATTTGCAGGGATAAACGAAGAAATTGCAATTGACAAGGCTAGTGATATTGACCATAAAGTAATATATGCCGTTTTAGTAACAACTCAGATTTTATGTGTAAATTGAAAAACATCTACTCGAAAGGATTTAATAACTAGTATGATATTTATTTTTCTTGTATTGTATATGTATGTTTAATTGTAAATTAATTTTTGAACATATAAGTGATTCAAGGTACAGTAGAGTAAAAAACATGATCTTCATTTTCAAAGATCTTTTCTGGCCGCATGTTTTTCGATGTAAATTCTACCACTGTTATTAAAATTACACTACGTTGAATGTATTGGTTTGCACTAAGGTAATTTAGGAAACTGATACAATCTAGGATTAAACTAAGCATTGTACTGCCTGTGATAACTTATCAACCCTTATTTACATGATTGAGCAGTTCATTTGGAGAATTATATGCCATATAAATTATACATTCATGAGAATTGAAAATTACAATCTCGTTCGGATCTACAAGAAAAAAAAGACACGCAGCAATGAAGCGTATGCGAATAGACAATTTTGTCTCGCACAGCTCAGAAACGTTCCAGTATTTCACGTATTCACTGTGATGTTAATATCTACATTTTTCTATCGAAAGAATCACATACGTATCACATATTTTTCAAATAATGAAACTCGAATCGTCACGTTTCATGATGAATATCAGTTTTATCTAAATACGCTCAAGATTACACTTCGACTTTGATATATATGTAAACACTGAGTCTTATACATATTTGTAGCAGCATAAGTATTTTTAATACTGTATCACATAATATTACGTTTTCTTTAAATACCATTATAGTGGTGTAATTGTACTGCTTACAAAGAATGTAATTTTTGTGTACGCGACACAAGGAAATATTTTTTGGAAAATAACACAAGTATCTATGTTCACTTTCTTTTTTTTTAATTCGTTTTATTTCTATATATATATATACAATATCGTTGGGTGAATAATTTTATCATTTGCATGCATATAAGATATTATTTGTATGTACATAATGATATTACGTTATGAAATATACAAATAATAAAAAAAAAAGAACAAAAGAGAAAAAAGTGAGAGAGAAGAAGAGAGAAGCAAGGAAAAGTGTATACAACAAGGACCTGCTCGGAGATTCTGGAAGCTACCCAGCTGATTGACAGATCTGCATGGTTTCTGAATCAGGTGAATTCAGGGCCAAATCAACATTTGTAACATATAAAAAAAAAGAATATACATTTTCTTTTGTCTATTTTTCAGTACTTGACGTGTGTAAAGTGTTTACTGTAAACGCTTTCCAGACCAAAGAAACTATCGAACTGGTAGAGATCAAAATTTTAAAACTACATTATACACTGTATTTGTTTGTTTAGTATTTGTATGGTTTTAGTAACGTTCTCGGTGAGTAAATCTACGTGCTTCTAATATTTGGAATGGGAATGCAATCAGCGTAATTTATGCATTTCCCTCGTTGTATTCAGAACATTTAAACGAAGTTATAAATGTTGATTTATTTATCTTTCGTTTTTATGATATATATATATATATATACATATATATATATAATAGACAGTACATTTAATCCATTTGGTACTAAGTAATTTTATCTGTTCATCTTTTCAGCTTTAGTGTAATTTTCTCTCGCGATGGTCTCAATTTTCCATGGCAGTATTTTAGTAAGAAAACAACAAATAGTATAAATTTTGTTTAACAACGTTCAGTTGAAAAGAATCACAAAAAGGCTAATAAAAAAACAGCTGTACTTTGATCCAATCGTTCACAATTATACAATACATCAATATAAGATGTTTCCATAAATTATTGTTTCTCGAAAAAAACAAAGTACAGTTCTACATTAATTATAAATTTGAATTACTTCAATGCAAATTTATAGGATATACACGGTATAACAAATTGTATAACAAAGTTTTATTTTTATTTGAATTCTAGTATTTTTCCTACGTTAAGGAACTTGGAACATGTTCATTTTGATAGTGAAAAACTTTTGTAATGCCTTTTTAGAGTGGGTCAACATTAATATAAACGTTCTTTTATGGATTTTTTGTCAACAGGTATCCCGGGCCATCTACTCAACGCTTTGGCAGTCCCTTGAGGGACGCTCCTCACAAGAGATTCGACGACGTTGCTCCTCCTGGAACCGAGGGTTACTATGATCTCTCACCACCTGGAGTTGAGCATTCCGATAGATCCTCGCGAGATGATCGGGATCGACGATTAATAAGAGATCAGGAGGATCGAGAGCATTCTCTCAAAGACCATGATGCAGAAGAGCGAGACAGATTAAGGGAGGACAGGTAATCTAATGCTTTTCTTAACAATTTTCTTTAACAGCTGTTCTTTTACTACTGTAAAATTCCGATCAGTTGCGATTTTTTCGAAATTTTTTTCGCATCATATAGCAAACTAATTGTTCTAACTTTTCAAAAGAATCCAAGTTGTATGGTCCAATATTTAAAAAGTTATTCGATGTATGAAATGTACGAAATCAAATTGGAGTACTGCGAGGAGTTAGTGTGAGATGTTACATATGAGGAGTTAATATGTAATGTGTAGAGGGGAGCCGTAAGGAGTTAACATGATGTAGAATGAACAATTGCTTTTTACAGGGGACGTGAACGCGATGATCGTTTGCGTGAGAGAGACGACAGAGATCGTAGAGTTCTGAACCGGGATAGGGAGGATCGTGACAGACAAGTATTACCTAGAGATCACGACGACAGGCCACGTGAGAAAGATGAACGTGACAGGAGAGAAAAAGAGAAAGAACGAGACGATAGGCATACACGTGATCGTCGTGATGATGATAGACACGTTGAGAAAAAAGATTATGACAAAGACCGGTGCGTATTTCTTTCTATAATAATACTTTACATTGTATATAGAAATATAAAGCCAACTCGGACACTTTTCAACTGAGATAATTTTTATTAGATACTCTTTATTCTTGCGTATCCAATAAATATTATTTACGCGTACCCAATGGATATTATTCTATAACATGTTCAGTTACAGGGACGAAAGGGACCGCCACAGACCAGACGACAAGAACCGCAGTCGCGAGAAGGACAGACGTGAACGAGATTACGAATCCGAGAAGGACAGGGACCGACATGAACGTTACGAGAGGCGATCGGTTGAAAGAAAGAAGAACAGGAAAAGTCCGACGCCGTATTCTCAAAAGTCCAGGACAGATGCCAAAGACTTGTCGCCCGAACGTATAAAGAAAAAGGAGAAGGATCACGAGGAGAAGAACGAGGAGAAGAAAAAGGAGAAGAAAATCAAAGAGAAGAAGAAGAAGAAGGACGACGAGAAAGAAAAGAAAAAGAAAAAGAAGAAAGAGAAGAAAGCTGGGCAGAAAGAGGCAGCGAAGGATGAGCCTATCAAATCATCCGAGCAAGAGGACTCGATAGTGGAGACTAGACCGGAGATAATGTCGCCTGTGAAAGCTGACGCGATGAAACCTATCAGCGAGGACGAGAACATTGAGAATAGAATAGAATGCATTCCTACAGAAGTTCTGATGGAGGAGTCAATTAAAGAGGAGTTCGAGGATAAGTCGTTGGCTATGAACCCAGAGCCGCCAGAATTCAACGAAGCTAGTCCAGAGAGAATCGATCACACAGAATTCGGGACAAATCCTCCCAATCCTAATTTCAAGCCAATCCCAGAATTGAAATCCGAAATTAAACCTATAGATAGTCTTTACAGCGGTTTGGACGACGCGGAGATAAACACCGTCATCACGGAGAAGTATTCTCTGCTATCCGAAAACGAAACGGAGGATAAGAATACTTTACTCGAAGACAAATCGCCAAAGAAGGACGAATTCTTGGCTCCCCTGCCTGAGCTGTCGAAATGGGAGAGAGACGACACCATAGAGAAGTCAGACGAGGTATGTGACTCTTCTATAGAAAAAATACAGCTGGATGAACCGAAGTCCGCTAAAGTAGTCACGTCGGAGGTATTAAAGCGAGCGGAAAACGCGATTTTCCAGAAAGCCATCAATGCCATTAGACCGATTGAGATTAAGAAGATCAGCGAAAGTAGGAAAGTGCTGTACCAGAACCCGGAGCCGAAAGTGCTCGAGCCGGAAGCGAACAGAGAGCCGAGGAAGAGCGTGAACGTAACCATAAACGTGGGGCGCAACGAGCGAAACGTCGAGATCACGGAGCCGGTAAAGAAAGCGAAATTGGACAGGACGAAGTTCAAGCCTGTCCCGGAAACCTATTCGCCTACCAGACTCTCTGCCAAGGAGAGATTAGGGGAAAAGGTGGAGGAGAACAAGGAGAGGAAGATCAGCCCTATCAAAAGCTTCTTGGAGAGACGGGAGACGAAGAGCAGCGAGACGCAGTCGAGAAGTCGATCTCCCAGGAGCAGAGACAAGAGGATTTCACCTCTTCTGGACAGACGCGTCGATTCGTCGTTGGCGTTGCCAGGTAACGAGCGCAAGGTGTTCCTAGATGATAGAAAACGGGACAACAAGGACAGAGGGGACCGTTCGAAGGACAGGAACGACTTCAGAAGCGAGCGACACGACATGAGGTCCGAGAGAGACCCAAGAATGGACTCCAGAGGCGACTTCCGTTCGAATAGAAATGATTCCAAGACTGATCGGATGGATAAAGAGAGAGAGAAAGAGAGGGACAGGGAGAGAAGAGGTAAGACACCCACCTGCACCTTCAAGAGGAACGAGATGCCCAAGGTAGGTCTTCTCAAAGGCAAGGAGGATGAGGAGGACAGCAGGAGGCGGGAGAAAAAGTCGAAGGAGGACAAGAAACGGAAGAAAGAGCACCGGAGCAGAAGTAAGTCCAAAGAGCATAAGAAACGAAAGGAGAAGAAGCACAAGAAAGATAAGGAGAAGAACTTAGAGAAGAAGAAACATAAAGATAATCTTCTAATGAAAGAGAAGCCGGAAACCAGCGAGGCGAAGATAGGTTATGAGAATCCTGAGCCGCCAGTTGCAGAAACTGTGAAGAAACAGCGGAAGAATCCCAGACTCGTTTCGGACCGGAAACGTAGTATACTTGACGAAGCTAGTTTCGAGCCTGACTATAGCGCATCAGATTCAGAGTCCGACGGTGAAGACGGCAAGATGATGATGCCTACCAAGAAACTGAAGCTTGACGAGCCGGATATTGAGAAAGAGATGGATTTGAAGTCTCTTAAGAAACGATCAAAGTCCACGAGCAGCGAGGACTCGTCCAGCAGCTCGGACACGACCAGTACGGATTCAGATAGTTCGGACGAGTCGCATAAGAAAAAGAAAAAGAAACACAAGAAGCACAAGAAAAAGAAGTCCACGAAAAGGGACAGCAGCTCAGACTCTGACACGTACTCGGATTCATCTGACACGAGCAGCGACGAAGAGAAACACAAAAAGAAATCGAAGAAATCAAAGAGTAGGAATAAACAGTCGAAGAAGAAGAAAAAGTCGAAGCACAAATGATATCGCTAGATGTCCTCGAGGTTTTAAAAAAAAAATTGAATTCTGACAAGAACTTTTTCTTTGTGGATGCTTTTTAATATAAGGGATTCTCCTACCAGGATTATTTAGAATTCTATGTGCACCGAAAAATATGATGGTTGTCCGTTGCAAAACAAAGTAGTAAAACTTATTCTCTATTTATAATGCTATAAAACAGTGTTCAAAGTTCATTTGAAACAGTCATTATCGATTTATTACTTGCTGCGAATAGTTGAGAACACTTTTGGGAATGAAACATTTAATGAAATAACGAGTGGGTAAACGAAGTATGACGTTTGATTTGTTATATTTAATTTTTTTTTTTTTTTGAAATGTTATTAAGGCCTTTACATGTAATTGTCTACATTTCGATTTCAAAGGAATAAAATAATGTAAGTAAATTCATTACAGTAAGTGATGTATATTATAATTCAGTAGATAACGATATCACTAAGAGATCCGGTACAATACTTTAGAAAGTAACAGCAGTTATATTTAAGATCTCCAATATCTCAGCATTATATTGTACTTTCGTAATGTACTGTCAATATGTAAAAGACGTCGTAAAATAAAAAGACGAGATTCTTTTAATTCATCTTTATTCTTGTTGAATAAAATATTCTGCATGTCCAGAGGACGGACATTTAATTCTGTTTCCAGAAGTGTAATTAATTTATACAATTAACTATCTCGAGATTTGCGTGTAAAATTAAATATAAAGCGATCGAAATTTTCGTTGATTTTGTCGGAGGATAATTGAACATACTCTTCACGCGTTTCTCGTAGTTTTTATTGTATCCAGAATACCGCAAAGCAATGGGAACTCGCTGCCATTGTCGCTTTCTGTTACTCCTAAATTCTGGGCAAGTAAAAATCTGTCTGGGGGCTGCTTCGACAAGTTACATTCTAAAATATACCGTTTCTTTAGATGTCTTGTTTTATAAATAATCATTTGTATTATTGTACATTATATTACATATGGAATATATGTTTTAATACCTGATATGAAAACAGTAGAGCTGTATTTGTATCCCATCCAGTCTAAATACTCGCGGATAAGCTCGTTCAAGAGCGCAATATCTTGAGTCGGCTTTGGTAACTTTTGTTTTCCTCCATTATTCGAATTTAATATCTGTATGATCTTTGTGCGCATTTCAGCCTTCATGCGAGACAGTTCTCCACTATCCATGAGCGATTCTCTTACAGCTACGATAATAAATAATTTGTAAATTAAAAAATATATGTAAATTCTCTCTCTCTCTCTCTCTCTCTCTCTAGTCTTTATATGAAATATATTAACTTTATGAGGTAATTTTATGAGGTAGGTTTCACTTGTAATTTACTTGATATTCTAAAAAAGAAATTGTAAAAATTTATATAAATATATATTTCATATAACTTGACTCCTGCTGAAGCCATATAAAAATTTCTTTTTTCGTGTCAGTGACCACCCATATACAATTAAAGAATACCGTTAATTAAATCCTTCTCCATTGCCATTTCTTCTCGACCGATGTGTAGAAGGAAGAAACTAAAAGAAGTAATGGTTTTGGATTAATTAAATGTTTCTATTGTTCGAGTTTGTTTAAACCGGCGTTGTACACACGTGCATACAGCTCGAATCTATTTCGAAATTTACAATAATAATTGTGTGCGAATCTTCCACGCTGTTCGAATTGAAAATTCTACGAAATTGTAGAACGAATAGGTAAGCTGCTATTTATTGGAATGGTCTGCGAATTAAGATCGCGTTATTCGAAGTAATTTGTCATTTCGCAAGAAAAGGTGATCGTGCGTGATTAACATGTATGCTATTTATGGGAAGTGGTGCACGGTGAGCAATGAATGTAAATTAAATCAAATCTGATACGGTGGACGCGTGCTACATCGGTTTCGTTGATCGTCGATAAGTATAACGAACAGTTACGCATGAATGAAGATGCAGGTTGATCGCTCATTCATATTCGCAAAAACTTTGAATTTCAAAGAAAACGCGTGGGGGGGTTCCGTCGGATTTGATTCGCCGCGTTTATGCATCCACCAGCCTATAGTTAATTTGTCGCAGCGTAAGGAGCAATGTGGTCTGTTATATTTCGCGTGTCATGTTAGTTTTTGCTAGTCAATTTTCGAACGAACCTTAAATTAGGGGCCGCGTGGCCTATTTTATCCCCTATCTGCTTCCCAGTTCTCCACACCGTTGCCTGTGCTTGTCCTTGCTAGAGTAACGTCTTTCTGCTAGTTTGACGTTCATTAGATAAGCAAGTTTGTTTCGCGTACGTACGGTGTTCAGTTTATTTCAACAATCGTATCACTCGACGTCACCGTTGATTTTTTCATCTGTATGCCTTGCGTACGCTCACATCTTTTCAAATTTTCCATGAGTAAGTTATTTATTGATTTCGATACGATACTTTTGCAACGTGCTTTAACGCACCCAGACCAAACGAAATTTGAACCTTAATCTTTTATCCCCGAACGGCTGTTTTTCTATCGCTAAATTGTATATCTTAAATGTTCATATATCTGTAAGTGACGCTGAAATTCGCATACTCCTTTGTCGACGTCTTTGGTTAACTGTCATGTCAATGTCAAGTACGATGTAATACGTCGGCGATATTGTTCAGTATATTAGATTCAAATGTTCCTATAGTAAACGAGAGAAGCGTGAAGAGTAGAAGAAAGTATATAAAAGAGAGCATGTGTCATGTTGTGTGTATTTGTATTGCAGATGTTTCTATAGTCTTCCCGCAGCTGTTGGTAATGCAAATACCCTTCCCTAATTTGAAATCTACAAGATGGTATTTGTCTTCAAGCTCTAATTTTAGCTGAGAGTAGAATGTGAACGATGATAGGACATTCGCAAGTGGCGCATAGCATTCAATTTAATATCTTCTATGAATAAGTATGCAGCGGACATTTCATATATATTTCATCCCTGCAATGTGTTAACCCATTTGCATGGCAGTTCTAAACAGGCTGCGAACCAAGTCCAAAAGTCCAAGATGCTCGAACGACAGTAGAACACGAGGATTATTGCTCGGCGACTAGGAAACAGTCGTCGCGTGCGTATTAGTCTGCTTACGGATGCAAATGGGTTGAATACAGTCTGTTACGTTTTCAGAGTTGAGAGACGTTCGATTTCGATGTTGCAGAGTAAGACGAAATTGATTTAGTTTGGTGGTGATGCTGGGATGTGGATCTGTTTTGATCCTATAGGAAGCCGAGAAGGCTGGCGTGCTTCTATTTTATTTCTTGTATTCTTCTCTGGGACATATTTTGGTATCGATGCCAGCTTAACGAATGCGGCTGCGTCTAATGTTCCTCACAATACTGTCACGTCAGAAGTATCACTACCAATTCCAACACATCATGAAAACGACGAATGTAGGAATGTGACCACTGATAATAGAGCGGGTATGTAAACGTACATTATGTTTCTAGCATATCAAATATACTGAAAATAATGATTGTAAGGGCTTAAGGGGATAGACTCGTTTCCAGGATTGCAAGGGTGTGGGATGCACGTTTTCATTTCTCGATAATACAAGGATGGGATTTTTCTAGGTCACAATCGTCCTCAAAAGTCCTATTTTTACGTTT
>CM052277.1:1508725-1542607 GCA_028455795.1 Lasioglossum marginatum
ACCCTGTATATCGTGGAGGAAGAAAAGACTTTGCTATTGTTTGTACATAAACACAGTTCACGTGTTACAGACATATTGTTATTTTAAAATCCTGCGGCACCTGCTGAATCGAATAAATAACTGAACGATCGTTTGCATTGTTACATTGCAGCAGCTGGAGATCCAAATGCATGGAGATTGGGAAGAATTGAAGAGACTGATCATGAAACTCCTGTTTAATGATAATGATTGTTAGATGAGTGTCATCCTCGACAGTCAATATAAAGCAAAAGCAACATCGGTCTTTTTACATAACGATGAAATCTATTCGACATCATTGACAAACAAAAACAAAACAAACAAACAAAAAACATGGCATGGTATGCTATGCGTGGAACAATTCAACATTCTCTTGCCAATTAATAATTTCTCCCCACAACTAGTCAAGTATTATTAATAATGGAAAGGAAAACAAGAGCATTTCATCGTTTCTAGAGCATAATGGTTCCATCCTAGTTTATAAAAAACGACGTACTACGATAAAAAAAAAGAGAGAAGAAAACAAAGAATATTACTTTATGCTTCCAAATGTATTGTCGGGTACCACCAACATTGTTTTAAGGAGCGGCTGTTTCTAATTTACACTAATTTTTCCTCTTGATATACGTATGTTTAGTACCAAACGAAATAAGACTTTATATGTGTAATAGAATGGAAGTTGTTCGATCGCAACGGCGTAACTTCTTTACTGAAAGATCTGTGATTTACTGGAAGTATATGGTATAGAAAACGAAAAAAAAAATGAAACAAACAAATTAGGGAGGCCTAAATACCTGATTGTTTCCCACACCCAGATATAGTGCCTTTTTACTTGCATTTCATTTATTCATTTTTTAAGGAAATTATATATACAATATTACTAATTTACATGTTCATTCAGTATCGTTTAAGAAAGTTGCCGACGGTAACCGTATTATACTGTCTACACAGTCTATCACAAAAATCTTCATACATCTGATAAAATCCAAATATTTCAAAGCAATCATTTTACAAAATCATGAATATGTATTGTACTGTATATATCAGGACTAGTACATCGAAATTCAGTAATACATTAATATTAATTCTTTACACATTTTTTCTGTTTCCATTTTATGTTTGTATCTGCTTTCCATTAATGTCCATAAAATGTACAAAATGTTTGTTACTTGGCTTGAAGTATTTGAAATTTATTAAGTCTGTGTAGCTTTTCGTGACTCACTGTCTATATGCGAAAGAATGTATATATATATACATATACGTATATGTATCCCAATAAACTAAATGATGATTTTCTTTGTATATAGCCTAGAATGGGACCATTTAAACTGGTCTTTGTTTCAGAAGGGAAGACGGGAATAATATTCATCTGCAGTTGAATATTATTGCTACCAGTGATATAATTGTCGGAAAATATACATCTTGAGAACATAATCACGTTAATCTGATTAAGAATTTATCTAATGTCCGATGTGTATGCAGAATGTGTCTATCCAAATTTTTAGCCATTTTTTTTATAACGCATATCAAAAAAGAATAAATTTGTTGAATAATTCCCCATGGATGCATCTCTACAATATCAATAATCGTGAATTACAAATATTATTGGAAACTTACTAAAATGGAATTTTTTGTTAAATAATTAACTTTGAAATAAATGTTACGATTCTATTACGTGTTGGGTACTTAATATTGTAATTTTGTTTATTTGTTTTACTCGGGAGAAGTTAATTTGTCGACAGTTCCCGTCGGCAACTGGTCGTTTCCATTATCAAAACTATCTTTGAATGGTTTTGAGGGAATTATCGCGCGAATCATCATGATATTTCATAATGCCATTTGAACGATGGCGTTTCAGAATAGAGAATGAAACAGGAAGTTACGCCAAAAAGCGCAGATTGATAATAAAAATTGCAACGTAAGCTACATTGATGGAATATTTATATTGATATACATTGCAGATAGAGAAATAAAAATGCATATAACTTTTAACAGTTAATAATGGTAAAATTATCGAAAAATCGTTACAATAATATTATAGTCACGATTATCATTCCTTTCGTTTGGAAAACAATATTAGTGTTAACTCTAATTTTACTTGACAGCGCTAATCATGATTAGAATCGATTACAATTGTAAGTGAGATGATATATACGAGTAAAAAAGATACGGAAATCAACGCGCACAGAGAAACGAATGTTTCATTACTCGTGCGCAAACATTTCTAGGCAAATTTTTTATTTGCTCTGAAAAAAAAAGAAGAAAGAGCAAAACATACGGAACATAATTTTCATAATTCATAATTTACTTTGAACGGAAATAGTGAAAGTATTACGTACTGAAATTTAATATAAAAATCTCAGGTTTTGATGATTGGATACACAGTTTTAGGAAAAAGAAAAACTAATAAAGGAACAAAGAAAAATCTTTGAAGACAGTTTTGTCTAGTCTTTAGCAGAAAGCATTAAAAAAATTTAAAATGTTGTTAATTATCTAATTCTTGCCCAGTTAAGGTTGTAATACATACTGTTAAGAAGACTTTTTATATGTAAAATTATAGTTCTGAGAATATTGTATTCCAAATATTGTAACTAGTTTAAAAGTTGGATAATAAGTATTCTACATATGTGTAAAGTACATTCTTACGATGTTTCTTTCTTTTTCGTTATATAATCGGACTATGTTTTTTTCTTATATACACCCCGCTAAATTGGGAGAGAAGAACGAGAATCGTGTAATTTTATTTTACTCTAATACTAATAATTCATGTATGTGTACAAGAAAAGTGTAAATGGTTTATTCAAATGAATGTAAATTATTCGTTACTAATCATTGTTTTTCATTGTTTCTTATTGTTATAATCATATATGGTGTCTTTTTAGTATATATATATATATAGTTAGATAACACAAAGAGATATGGATGAAGTGAAAGAAATTTAATCACATTGAATACAATGATGAGAGATTTAATGATGAAAGGAATAAAAAAAGTTAGTTTTAGACAAAAAACTATATGAAAAATCATTCTTTTCATCTACACCCATATCTTCCCCCTTCCATGTGCAATTTACAATAATCGCAGAGTTTACGGATTTATATATTTATTTCGTTGCATATGTTGTATATAAAAATACATTATACGAAGAGAAAGATTAATTAATCCTTGTCCTCGTACAGATGGCGCGAACCTGCACCGAATTCGAAAATTCAAATTTAAATTTTGGCGGGCTATGGATTACGGGAGAAGAGGGTGTTGGAGTAGGGATACTAATTACATAATTACATCACGTGACATCACTGACAGCTGTCACATTATACCTGCAGAGGTCACTGAGTTGTTTAGGTTATAGCGGTTGATTTAAATTAGTAATTTAAGAAGAAAGAATAAAACTGTACAGCAGACATATTGCCTCAAATGTTATAATATTCAAGGTTTTCAAGTTATGTGTACATGCACAGTGATTCATTGCCGGATCGAGGATTTGCAACAATGTTATATCAGCCTTGTTGTGGTTATGTCCGGTTATGTGTTCGCGGTAAGTCTTGTTCACGGTCTTGTTACCAGTTGATCTATATACATACACATTTATCTGTCAACATGTGAAGTTAATTTATGTATGTTTTATTCACGCCCAGATCATGCACTGACGAACGTAATTATTATCTATCGGTTTGGTTAAACTATTTCCGACTTATGACTGATAAAATATGATCGTTGCGCTTTGCTAATCAGAAATCGGAACGCAGTAACGCGCCCTACATGCAACTGTGGTGCAGCGGATGATCACTGTGTTCGTCGATCTACCGGAAAAAAAAACAATCAACGTAGCGATGATAGAATCAACAGCATGGAACGCGAAAAAGGACGAAACAGTGTACAAAGCGGCAGGTTCGATACATTTGCGAAAGTATAGTCAGTTTTTTAAAGAGCTCGCGGAGAAAACATGGAACGGGGACTCCACCTTAGAATATTTTATGGAAGGCCCGTTGCGGCTGGTATACAAACCCGTCGAAGATGTCAGTCTAATATTTTTAATAGAAATGGAGAATAAATTTCTGACCAAGTTGCTAGCTGCCGTCGCTGCCACTTGCAGAGAAATCAGGCTCCTCGAGGCAGAAGCAAAATCCTTCTACAAGAAATTGTTTACGCACGGGGAAAGAGATGCTGATAACAATCAGAAGAGCATCACGTCCCTGCTCTCCGACTTGCAAGATCTGTTCGTCTTTGTGAACAGGCTATGGACCGTTGTGCATTTGACGACAGAGCAACTGTCCAGTTTGTCTGGTAACGCTAACGAGGTTTATTTACCTGTGCTGATAGAACACTTTATCGATCTATTTGTAATTGTTCTAACGTTGGACGAAATCATCGAGTCTCAACCGTCGTTGTTAGAGCAATGGAAGAAATACAGAATGCATGTGCGCTCTATCATGCACGATCCGTCGCAGTTTGGTATAATGGAATCGAAGCTCCACGCGTTCAATAAGTTGCTAAAGGACTTGCAGGACTGTTTATTGAAGAGGATAATTTTCCCGAAAACAATCGAACGAGCTATGGACGTGAGTAAAGGTCCTATGATGAATGAACAGATCACTAGTTATTTAAAAAATTTAATGTCAGATATCGAGAACAAGTCTGGCAACAGCATTACATTGACCAAGAATTGGACCAGGATAAATATCGGTCTTGTTGTGGTGACCAAATTGTACGGTACCTGTGATAAGAAATTAATTAAACGGGTACTTGAGAATAATAAGAAATTTTACGCTGTTACTCTCATCGGGAACGTTATATGGATACCGAGTAAATTTTTAAGCGAGTTTCTGCCGAAGGAAACTGGCAATGCTATTAGCCCACAGATCGGAGAGAAGCTATTGTCCTCCAGAACACAGAAATTGTCTCAGACTGTGAACAATTTGATTCATAAAGCTGTCACATGGTCTACAGAAGTACAGGCTGTTTCGATGAAGAATACATTACAAGCGTCGGACATCTGGCAAAAGAAGTCTTTGTTGATAGATTTAATTGTTTTGTTATCCGAAATTAAGGAGACTGTATCATTCGTAATGAACATGCATGCGGCACTAATTAAGCCAATGAATCGTAATACTGTTCAGTTGATTTGCCGACTAATAGAAGTACAAAAGTCTCTACAGAACACGTTTTATATACTGGGACCAGTCATAGTGCAATCACAGAATCAGGTATTACAGTATCTAAGTTACTACATTTTAGCTATGCTAGAGAATACACGGAAAAGCTTAATTCAGAAAGACAAAGGTTACAGCAAAGAAAGATTGGACACTCTGTCGCTCATAACTTTGAGCATGAAACTATTGAACGGGCCGGCGAGCGCAGACAGAAGATTAATAGTAAGATGCGCTTTAGCGTGTGGTAGTCAGTTAACAGATACGTTCAAAGATGAAGACATGGTGAAACTAAGGATTTTATTAGAAAATTACGATACCGTAGCAGAATTGTACAATGTTATCAATGAAATTTGCGATTATTCTATATTGCTGCATCATCAGAACATAATTCCTGCTTACTTCTCTTTTGTAGCCGACAGTAATTTGAACATAAGCCATGTCATACATTTATTCGGAGCATTTAACAGTACCATTAATGAACAAGAAGGATTGGATTTGAAAACGAAGAGGATTCTGCAGTTGAAAGAGATGTTAACTAAGAATATTCTAGAACCTGTTTGCCACGAGATTGAAACGAATCTGAGGCTTCACGTTCATGCACACCTAAAGTTGGATTCCACTAATCCATTCAACATTGGAGCAAAAGACGGCGGAAGAGTAGTACAATCCTTGCCACTACCTTTGGCGAACAGTATGATCTACGCCAAAAGGTTTATCGAACATTACCTCGATAACATGTTTTACAATCTCACTACAGTGGCCCTGCATGACTGGAGAACATACAGAATGATGCATGCTCTTGCTCACTATAAACTGAATCTTAATACTGTACAGAATCACCTGCCTACGCAAACCTTGGAACAAGGTTTGGACGCGTTAGAGATTATGCGAAACATTCATGTGTTTGTTTCGAAGTATTTATATAATTTAAATACCCAAACGTTCATTGAACATACTAGCAACAATAAGCATTTGAACACCTTTGGAATTCGCCACATAGCCAATTCAATTAGGACTCATGGTACCGGTATCATGAGCACGACGGTCAACTTCGTGTATCAATTTCTTCGCGTGAAGCTGCACACGTTTTCGCAATTTCTATTCGACGAGCACATCAAGTCGAGACTAATGCGGGACATAAGGTTCATCAAGGCTCAAAGAGAAAGCGGCGCGATACCTTACACGTACGAAAGAGCAGAAAAGTTCCAGAAGGGAATCAGAAAGTTAGGCATGACGTCTGATGGTTTGAGTTATCTGGATCAGTTCCGGCAATTGATAACTCAAATCGGAAACGCGCTGGGATATGTAAGACTAATCAGATCCGGTGGATTGCATGCGAGCTCGAATGCTATATCCTTCCTGCCGGACATTAATTCATCCGTGTCTTTCGAACTGATATGCAAAGACTTGAATTATAGTGCTATAACGCAAGCTGCGGCTAGCTGCTTGGAAAACGATATCGCAAGTTTGGTGCAAAACTTTACGAAGGGTATACAATACTTCAAACTCCTTGTTGATGTGTTTGCGTCGGCGTTCAGGGATACAAAGTCGCATCACTTGCAACAATTTTACGCGATTGTTCCTCCGTTAACGTTAAGCTTTGTGGACAATTCGATATCGAACAAGGAGAAAATGTTTAAAAAGAATCAAACCGGTGCAGCATTCACTGACGACGGTTTTGCGATGGGAATCGCATATATAAATGCTCTCTTGAATCAGTCGGCGGAATTAGACAGTTTGCATTGGTTCAAAACGGTTGAAGAGCATTTAAGCACGGAGAAGCACAGAGCGGCGAATAAGAACGATCATGGAGACGAAAAGTTGCAACAAACCAGGGCATTAACGTTGAAACGTTTGAAGGAGAGGAGCGCTGAGTTTCAGTTACTCTATTACAGTTTATCTGGGGCCAGAGTATTTTTTAAACAGTCCGATACTTTAATTACCGATTGAATTTAATTCCACATGTACATTACTACTATTTAGAGAACATAAAATTGTGCAATATATATATATAATACAATTGTATGCTTTAAAACATTTTATATGCCAGAAATTTTATTTTATTTTTATAATCCTTTTGTAACTTGTATTACGTATTACATGGTAACGAGTAAATAAAGAGTACAAGTCAATGAACCGAGCAGATTTGATTTGTCAAAGGATCCAAAGGATCATTGAAAACAATGCAGTTTCGCTTTTTGTATCAGTATATTTGAGCTCAATATCTTTAGTTTATGTTCATGTCAGTGGCATATACCAGTATATTTGTAAATATTCTACCTATGCTCAATTATTATATAAATGTTTCCTAGACCAACAATATTGCGATGTTTGATACTTATCGTTAAATAAGTAATGGCTAGACGAACGAACTAGAATGTATTACACTTACAATTAGAGCTGCGATGCAACTAAGTGTTTGAAATGATATGCGCTGGTGCATTTAAAATTATTGGTGCGCAAAATATTACGGAAAGGAATTTCTTTTCTCGCTTTGGCGAATTAAATTTTTGTAAAACATTCGTTCGTAACCCACTCATATCACACATAAACAAATTTTACATTGCCAATAGACGGAACATAAAATCACAAATTTGATGCTGTTGTTTTTCTTTTAAATATTTGCACTATATTTTTTTACTACGTTCATTCAATATTGATGAACATTATTTGCCTTATATATTAACAATATTTGCTAATTGCTACAAACGGTAATGCCCTAAACGAAAATAAATTACTTAAAATCTATATAAAAAAAAAAACAGTCGTAAAACTTTAGAAATATTATCAACATTAAAATCATTCTTTCTCAAAAATTAATATCCTATTTATAAGAAGAAAGTAAAATTCATTATTGTACTGGTAAATGAAAATTCTTCAAAAAAAGTTTCACAAATTCTTAGATTAACAGTATAATGGCAGTAATTATTGTACTGTTACTATATAGACTGTATACTTATCTGTACTAAGTTATTAAAATACGAAATATTCTGCGGGTTTGAATTTCTTGTATAGTGTTTATAGATATTACTTGTATAATTTGCATTTTGATCTTTCTGAGTTTGTGGTTGAAACCATATCCTAGCAACGAAATAAATAAAAATGATAATAATACATTAATTACTGCATGTGATATCACAACCAAAAACAAAATTCTAACTGATCTCTAATTTGTACAATTTTTAAAAGCAAATCGACGTCTATGTAAGTCTGCCTTGTAGTTTCCCGTTTAAGTGCGTTATTATAGATATGCTTTGTTCCAAATTTTTGGACGACATATGACTATAGGTATGAGTTGCTGAAGTTGTCTTTTCATTTAAATAAAGTAAGGAATATCGGTAAGTCTTCTAAGATTGAGATCTGGAGGACTCCTCAGGATTCAGTAAGTCATCACAAGAAGCTGTCGGTGTTAGTAATTGCCTACCTCCACGTCTTTTACTGCGTGTAAATACTTTGGTAAGTTGCGCGAACTTACGTCGAGACACTGCACAAATAACATTAAAATTACGTAAGTGCTAGTAATTGTATTAGCATTGTATTCCATAATTGTATTCCATTAAGTAATAGATTATTTTACCTTTTCCCATATGTTTTAGTCTTTCTTTAAACAGATCTTCATCATCGTGGCCGCCTTGGCCATACTTTTCGAGATTCGTCCCTGGTATTTTCGAGTCTTAAAGTAAAATAGAAGAAGTAGCGTGAAACATTCTTTCAAATGGGATATCCGTTATGCGAATTGTTATAATTATAGCAAAATATTGCATACCATTTTCTAATGTTGACAGGAAATCTTCGTTCCAACGTAGTTCGGCCATGAATTCTTCGTTCTGAAGAAACATAAAGATTCTTTCGTCCTCCAACATGGAATTCTCTTTCGACGACAAATCATGATTGTCTTCTGGAACTTGTGTGAGTCTAAGAAATGTTTCTGGTAGTGGTCCTAGTAAAGCGGGCTGCCATTTACGTATACTTTTTAAGGTCACTCTCGAATCAGCTTTCGGAGACTTAGAGGTACTCGGTGATTTTTCGTTTTGTTCTAATTCGCTTCTAATCTTTTCGTTTTCGTTGTCTGTGCTCATGCTGAGCAACTGGTCGATAGTGGTGTCCACGGCGCCTTGATTAGATCTCAATACAGCCTGAAGATTGCGTACGAATAATATCAATTATTTGAACATAAAATGTTTATGGAATTATTCGCTTTATAATAATGTTTCGTTGAACGAGTTTTACCTCTATCACATCGTCATCCATTTGCGGGAACATGTTTTTAAAATCAGCCATTGCCTGGTAAAATTCCAGGGTGGTCTGCTGTTGTTGTTGTTGTTGCTGCTGCTGTTGCTGTTGTTGCTCCATGGCAGAGGCCATTACGTGAAATATCATAAATTCGCTAATTACCTGAATTAGACAGTCACATGTAACTAAGAAATCTTCGAGAAATTATCACGAGCATTCTAATGAAATGCTAATCGAACTTACCTTAATAAGGTAACAGAATTAAAATATATTAAAAACGAAAGTGTTCGAGCTTTCCATTACGCTGCCGTTGTTTGATTATTAAATCAATGCAACGTTACTTAAAGAAAAAAATTACATTTTATTATGGTATACCAATCGATCAATCGCGTTACGATGTATCGTAATCAATGAAATCCCTTGTGAATCGGTAAACTACGCGAAATATCTATGCACATGACTGATGTAGTAACATGCGACATTAGCAGCACTTCACACATGCAAGGGAAGACTTGTCAGCTGTCAAATCTCGTTCAGTCTTTTCTCATTTGTGTTGTAGAACGAAAACTCGCTGTGTATACCTTGGTATACCTTATTTATATTCTAACGAAACCATAAAGCATTATTACAAAGACGAAACTCCTGTCAGAATCTTTGATGTTCGTGATCTCGAAATGTTTGACACACATACGAACAGCGTTGCCATTTTGGCGAGCGATGCGGATCAGAAAGAAAATACACAATTTCATGAACTGAATATTACTCAAAATGTTATTTTCGTCGTGTTACATATGTAACTGAATATTATTATGCATTTAAGATCAATTTCAAGTCAAATATGTAATTCGAAAGCTATATTCATGTTGTACGCATGCGCACTTGAAATTTGAATACGGAGGTTTCAGGTTATGTCGCAGAGACCCTATTTGTGGACGCATGCGCAGTGGAAATTTTATCTATAAAAAATACTAATGTTTTTTCATGGTTTTTTCTCTGTAAGAATCCTCTGTGTCATAATGAAGATCTATGTAGCTGGACAATTCGATATCTATATAACTTGTTCCTTCTTTATTAATTTTGATGAAAGAGCATGTTCATTATAGCAAGAATATACAAATATTATCAACATTTATAAGTACACAAAGAATTCCTGTTTATTGAATTGAAAACGTATTGTACATACAGGGTGGGCTACAAATACGTAGTAATATCACAGATTTTCTTAAATTCGCGTCTAATAATGTTATTTAAACTAAAAAATTTATTACAGCACATTCACAGCACGTTCTATGATAAATTTTGAGTACATAGTACATTTCATTTGTTTAAATTACATCAACTTTAGTCCACCCGGTATATATATGTATGTACCATGATATATTTTGGATTCTGTGCATGACATGAGTGCACGTGGCTTTGGTCAAAGAGGACTTGTATGTACGAATATTTTAATAAAATGGATGAGGATTCGTCTGACACATTTGATTTTATCGATTTGACAGATTTAGCGGATGACAATTTATTTAATAAAGACTGTCCAAGATACAAAAACGACAAGAATTTATTTTATATAACCGCTGTAATGACCAAATTTCTCTGTTGTACGCCACTGAACAAAATTGACATATTTGTATGTTAATTCCCATTTATTGTTTCAAATAAATTTGGTTTATTATTCATTTATGAATCAATTTTAGGGTCCTCAACAAAACATTGACCCTTTTCCTATTAGTAGAACACAGAAGGAAATATTGAGCAAGACAATAAATAATGATTTAATAAAAAGATATCCTATAAAACGTTCGTATCAACGAGCATTTCTAAAATTACTTATGAACAAGGTATAAAAACATAAATTATGTGAAAACTGTTGACGCATGCAATTTTTTATTGTTACTGTTCTTCAATTAGATTGAACAAGAGGGTGGTAGAGTTCACGATAACTTATATACTGCGTATTGCGATTTAATATCTACTTCGCCAAACGAATTAATTCATTATCGACACTTCTTAATAAAATCTGACGATGTATCTGATCACATAACTGTACGAGAGAGTACAAATATTATATCAGAAGGTACAACAGGATTATGTTGTTGGCAGGTACCTTATTCCTAATATAAAGCAAAATCCTTCCTTGTTATAAAATTGCAGTATTCATTGTAATAATATTTACTATTATATAGGGAGCACTCGAACTAAGTAAATGGTGTGTGAAGAACAAATCTGAATTTCACAACAAAGTTATTTTAGAACTTGGTTGTGGAGTTGGATTGACGGGGCTACATATTATTAAAAAATGTTCTCCGAATCGATATATTTTCACAGATTGCCACGAATCAGTTTTAGAAATGGTCTGTGAAAATGTGAAGCTTAATTTGTTAAACGACCGAGAGGCTGCAGAAGTTAAATGGCCCTCGGGAAAGGATAGATTAAGATTCCAAACGGAATACAATAATACAAATGTAGAAGTAATGAAATTAAATTGGGAAGATATAAAAGAATATTTGGATGAGCACAGGATTGTACCAGATGTAATAATTGGAGCTGACATTTTATATGAACCGTATTCTTTTAATGCTTTAGTGTTGGCATTAAAGGCTTTTCTATCCTTTAACAATAGATATGCCATTATTGCAGGAACAATTCGTAATGCGGACACATTTTCACAGTTTTTGCATACCCTAGGTACTTCATTTTCATCCAATGAGAACTAGAGATATTATGATAATACATCGCAACATTAACGTTCTTGTCTTTTCTCTTTAGAAATTCATGGTCTCTTTTACGAAGAATGCAATACACCGAAACAAACGATACATATACAAGCAACGGACGAACCTGTTAAAATACTAAGAATTTGTCAGAAGCGATAACAACAATTATAATGTAATATATTACCATAATACAATAAATAATAATAGTTACTTAATAAGTATATAAGAATTATTTTTACCGTTCTGCGGATCATTTCATTGAACATATATGCTTTATACTAACATCCTATCAGTAGTGTCGTGCTTATCCCATTTAATTATAATCTTGTTTTGCAGTAACTTGCATTGAGCACATATTCTGTTTTTTCAGTAATGTATTATAATACATTCGGTATACACTGTAGAAACGAACAATTTCGAGTGTTTAAATAAAGAAGTGGAAATAATTCGTGCAAAAGATTTACGTTATATTCTCGCGTTTCTTATTGATTCGTAAAAGTTTCGTTATTTGGAATTAAATATCAATCGCTTTGGTCTAGCCTGGAAGGTTTCAGCTGTAACCTTTGTATAACATATTCTGGCATACAGAAGGTTGGATTGATCCTTTTCAGTGGATAATCAGCGTTTAGAAGAGAGAGCGCAGTTAATCCGAACAAAGTGTGGAAAGGATCGGCTATGTCTCCAGGACGATCACTAAAACCTCCTGATTCTGTGTCTTGACATGCTAGTATAAACTTCACCTGTAAACCAACATTAAACAATTAATAACAAATCTGTTTGCAGGTTGCAATGGTTACCATATTGGTGCTCGTACCAATTGTTCCTTATTGACCCAATGAAGTCGTCCAAGAATTGTGAGCGAAGATAGAACCCACCAAGAATAACAAACATCAGGTAATTTTTCTGGTCTACCATTTAATCCTCCGGAAGGAAGCTGTCTTTCACATAGCCACCAACTTAATTGATCTGCGTCTACTAAATTAAGGCAACCTACAAAAGTTGCATCGATAGTATAGTAAGCAGAGAATTTGTTTTAAAAATAAAGAAATCTTAGGAATAGGCTATGAGACGAATTACCAGTTATTGACAGTAGACCCACACTACAGTAAATCATGCCAGCATGACTTTCGCCTCCAGGCTTCGACCCAAAGCCCCCGTCAAAGTTCATAGACTTCATCACGTATTCAACAGCCTTATCAACATCGATAGCATCCAATTGGTTCTGGAATAATATTCTTCCAGTTCATCTCATTTTCGTTTATACAATCAAATTAATTAAATAACACTGCTGCTCGCTTTACAGCACCATGCATGATTGACACCAGACCAGCACCAATGTCATCACATTTAAACTACGTATAATAATTTAAACGCATTGCTGTTGGTCTGGTGTAATACTAACCAGAAGCGCCAAAGTTGCTACAGCACAGAAAGAAAATCTGATATCGACATCGCCCCAGATATCGCCTGTGAAACTTCCATCCGGCTGTTGCCTCTCTTTTATATATTTCACAACTTTCTCCACGTCGATAACATCAAGGGCATCGTAGATGCAAAGTATTTGTATTGCGCTCAAAGTATGGAGAATGTGTGGATCGTGTTGCAAAGTTGCTGCTATGCCTCCGCTTTCTGCCTGACATTGTGCTATGAATTCAAAAACCTCATTCCGATTGATTTGCTCCAGTTTACCCATAAGATCCAAGGCCGTTAGGCCCCAGTACATGCCGGACATTCGAATGTGTTCCGTTGTGCAATACATCTGGAACGATTACATATTTTTGTATAACTACTGTAAAATTGTTTACATTTACCATGTAATTAGTAAAACTAAAATAGCATCTCTGAATACTATCATTTTGAAACATTTAAACTACGTAACGTGTAATTTATTCGTGTTCTACGTCGCTTACAATTAGTAGAATAATTATACAAACTACTTACATATTCATCTTTATCTGTGCCATACGAAAGTAAAAAATTTGCGTGTTTTTCCAATAGCAAATCAGGAACTGGCGATGGAAGTTCAATGTCATGTTTTAACATTGGCTAGAAAACAAATTACACGCATGCTTGAATTTCAGTAATCCTGTAAATCGTTTTAACACTTGCGATGAAATATATTATTATAGTAAAATCGCAAGTGTTAACCATTCTGTTAAACTAACATTCATATTTCGAAAGAAGTCAGCACATCATGTTGGTTATTCGAATTATAAATAGTATAATGGCAATATATTTTTTAAAAATGAACTCTGCAAACCAAGAAACTTTTATTTTTGCGCTACTCTAAAAAAACGGATTTATAACCTATGCTAAATAATAACCTATACCACACAGTGGTATCTTAAATCGTTATTTTACTTACCATATTATAAAGATTTAAAAAAATGCCAGGTCACTATGTTTCACCAAACCAGATACATTAAAAAAATTTGCAAAATCGTTTATACTCCTCGAGTTTTCTACATAAATTGTCAAGCAACATATAAATGATCAATGCTTATCTAACCTTAAAACTTTAATCATGTCCTAAGTTAACACCCCTTGTGACAGGTGGCAGAAGGCGCAAGCGTTTAAGAATGAGATAGTTCCGAAATAATATAATAATAATCGGTGAAATGATAGAAACTATAAACACTTTATTGTGTCTCCGTTTTTATCTTCGGTCGAGTTTTCAATAAAACCATTTTACCCGAAAATAAAAATTTTACCGCTCAATCGTGATTCTGACATGAGCTTAAAATCGGAATGAATCTATATTTAAACGCAATAATAATAAAACTAATTGATTGGTGTAGAAAAACGTCATTTATTTAACATTTCGTGTTCTTCGTTTCTTTTCCACATTCATTACACCCAGAAACTTGAATATTTGCTGAAAAAAAATAAAAAAAAACCATATTTCAATAATCGGTTTCGTACTAAAATAATGCAGATCATAAGCTTTTTATTAATTAATAACCGATTTATTCTAATAGAATTTAATACACTTAAATCGTTTAATATAAAAGTTGTACCTAAATTAATATTTAGCTGGATATAGACTTGTTATCGTCCTGGTTGTCGTTTTCATCTTCTTCATCAGAGTTTGTGCTTCTTATATCTTCATCGTTTTGTTCATCTTGTTCATCCTGGTCATCCTGGTCATCCTGATTCGACATTTCCTCCCAATTTTCATCGGATTCGCTTTCTAAATCTTCATCCTCGATTCCGCCGTCTTCTTCCGAAGAATCTATTCGCATTTAATGAAATATCTTAGGAATTATGAGTATTAGATTTCGAAACTTCATTTTAGGGTAGAATTTTTCTTGCAAACCTGAATCTTGGTAGACAAAACAGTTTTCTGAAACTTCTTTATGTTGTTCTTCGACTGTTTGTGAAATTTGGCCAGTGATAAGGGAAACACGACCCTTCAGCTTTGAAATTTCTGATAGGAGAGCTAGTTTGGCATCGATTAAGCTCAAAATTGGACCAAACGATTGCATGAGGTCTGCTTGCGATAATAAATGGCCTGCATGTGCTACCAATAATGCTTCCAACCACCTCACAGCCATTTTACTTCTATAACAGACCGATAAAAACGAAAATTAATAAACGTTTACAGAACTACTTAATTTGCAATACATATAATATCGTACAGTGCAGAGAATGGTAAAATTAGACAATAAGAATTAGTTTGATAGTAATAAAAAGAACTAATTAACGTTTGAGAATCTTACGCGAATGTTTTACCCTGGATCAAGATGGTCAGTTCTTTAATTAGTGGTCCAATTGCCTGTACTGGTAGTTTGGCGATAGTGTTCTTAATGATAGATTCGTTTCTTGTGACGAATACGTTGTTCAAAATTGTCTTATCTTTACTATTCAAGCCTTGAAGCAAAAGTTGTGCCCTATTACTACCTGAACTAGTACTCTTGCCTACAGGACTGGTTTCAGCGTTCAGACTTAGGTTTTCCAATCTGTCTTTCAACAACAACTGTGATCCAGAGTTGCTTCTATTTCTTTTTGGAGCACTCTCTATTAATCCTGTGTATGAAAAATCAAATTATTACACCAGAAGAAGAAAGCAATTTGAATTGCTGCCAAAAGTCATAGATATTCACCTGGTGCAAGATATTCTACATTATCCTCGATTATAGTAGCCTTCACTTTGGAAATCTCTTCCTTTTTCTCTTTAGTCTTTCTGTTCTCAGAGCGCACCAAACATTGTACTTTCTCAGAGAAATCTGGAACCACCCTTTCGAACGTGGGATTAAGATATGCACCATACGCTAAGAGCAGTTTCTGGTCCTCTGTTAATTTCGCATCTAAGATAGGAATTTGTTGGATACTATCCTTTTGACTTATGTCGGAAGCCACTGCGATGCTCAAGCTAGGCTTCAGAGGCTTTGCACGACCGTTTTGCTGGCATTGGAAGAAGTGTGCTTGACCTGATCTAGTTACTACCAGCACAACCACCTGAGACTCCTTAGACACGTTTACCGAGACACTTACTGCATCGTCTTGCAGAGCTAAAGTCGCCACAGCTGCTCTATCAGTTTTGTTCTGCAAGTATCATTTTATTTATCACATCTTTCGAAATCGTTTCAGCGAATTGGTAGATAAAAGACATATATTTTACCTCGTCCAAAGCCCAAACGCTGAGGCAACCGTCGCCACTAGCACCGCTAACTACATAATTACTTCCGGATGGTATTTTTACAGTAGAAAGACAAGTCACTTGATTAGCATGACCTGTAAACGTTTTGATTAACTGTTTCGTAGATAGATTCCACCATTTAACAACTCTTTCTCCCGATAATAAGCTTTTCCCATCCTCTGAGACTGCCAGGGATGTTGTCTTTCCCTTCCCAGATTTCCATTTGCATTTTACTCCATTTTCTTTAAGGTTCCAATGAATAATATAATGATCATCTGCCGCGCTAAACAAACCAACACTCTCTGACCAGGTCACAGCTGTAACTGTACCGTTGTGACCTTCCAATTGATTAGTGACTAACGATGTGGCAGTATCGTAAAGAGCAATTTTTCCATTTGTGGATCCCATGGCAACAATGCCTTTGGGAGCTGACTCCTCCGAAATCGACTTCTTTCTGCGCTTCTTCCATGGCGAGGGCTAGAAAATACGAAATTAATGTTTCACTGAAATATACGAAAATGAAATAGTGAACTTCTATAATGAACGAGCGTTATTTCAAAATAATTTCAACTACAACAATAACCAGAAATAATGGAAATAATAGACATGTTAATGATCTTTCAAATATGTTTACGAGAATATGATTTGAAATTTTATTTTTTTAGATATTTACGATATATTACGAACCGCATTGACGAGATAACCTACGATTCTGTTTGTGAAGAGCCTTTAATTAATAAACGGAGAAGGACACGCGGATCACTGTAACCGAAATCATAAAGATTTATCGTATATGTACGCCGGTATAGAGCGCGAATGAAAAAGACAATGAGCTGACACTTTAATTGAACACGAAATAAAAAAGCACATGGCTCACCGTGGCATTTGTTGACGAAGAGTTGACATAAAGCCAGGTCAAAACACAACACGGAGAGGACAGGTGGAAATTAGAAATATATTCCTGTTTTAAACGACTGGTGGAGGTGTCCCATATTTTTAACTTCCCATCGTTTCCGCAATTAGTGAAGTATTCACCGTCGGGAGAAAAAGCGGAACAATTAACGGCGGCCGCCATGCTTGAACTGTGAACACTGTGAAGTTGTCAGCGATTAATATTTGTAATTGCCAGCGTGCGCAACTTCAATTTCAATTCAAAGTCACGTGGCTTGCACAATCGTATTCGGTCTTTACAAAATTATAAAAGGCTTTAGCCTTTAGCCTTTAGACGCTCTGCTTTATATACGATATATCAAAATAATAATAATGACACATTATTGATTAAATAATATACCAAGAATCAATCTCTATCATCAAATAATTTACAAGGAAAGTTGCATATCGATACGGATGACACGATATTATGTTAGATATTAAAAATCACATTGCGTGCTCTTCAGAAGATTTTTTAAAATATTATAAATTTCTTCTATATATATAGTAACATTTTTAATAGAAATGCATCCTAGCGCCAACTGACTATTGCTGACTATATAGTAATATTAGCAGCTTCATTGTTCTATGGTAGATGACGTCACAGACGTGTTTGTAAATTTCATCTCGATAGACTAGGTTAGATCTTTATTTATGTTGTTTCAATATCGTACGCGTAATATTGAGTTTTACAGTTAAGTCGGCGCTGTAAGGAAATTATAGGAAAATACTTGTAGCGGACTTGTTTAAAGGAAAGTGTTTCGAGGAAATTTCGACGACCCATGTTTTCCTGTCGAATCGTATACGTTTTTGTTTGCACAATATAGATTGTACTCACTGTACAGTCTACATATGTGCATGTGTACGTATTACTCAAATACTCGATAAAGGCTTTTGTTTACCAATTACTCCGGCAACCGAAGGAAATTATAATGAGTGACGATGATCGAGACATCGACATTGAGAGCGATGTAAGTCCTTAAAAGTGCCCTTTCGATGAGTCTTATTAAAGACATCGTTTTTCAGGAAGGTGACGACTCCGACTCTAGACAGAGGCATTCGAATAACACCCAATATTATTCTCAAGTAAGACCCTCAATTATCTTGAACTTAATTACATCTTCCTTAGTTCGTATTTCCACATATCAATCGATCAGCAACACGAACTTAATCGATCCGCTGAGTGTCAGACTTGAATACTTTTGAGGTTAGTTCGACATTTCGCACCTAAACAATCGTAGACCATGGAAAAAAATTAGAATCCATTCGTTTAACGATTAGTCAAGCGTAATCTAAGAATCCGATCTGATTGTTATTAATTTAAATATGCGATCTCCGTGTTGTTCTGAAAGCTGGCTGTATTTACATACAGTTGTTTGTAAACAAACTGAGGATTTAGAAAGGAAACTGAGAGGACTGTGCTCGAGTTGACTGCTTGGGTTGTATTGTTTTCTTTCACACAGCGTCTATCGAACTTCGATCTGTTTAATTTCCATCCTACTAATTCATTTTTGTTCTCGTATAAAGCAAAAAGGTTAAACTTTGTAGAATGCTATTGAAGTTCAATGCTTACTGTGGTAAACGGAACGTCAATCAATAATTGGGATATAATTACACTTTGATGTTATGGTCTTTGTGAATGTTGATTTCTAATTTTAGGCAGAAAAGAGAGCACATCACAATGCATTAGAACGTAAGCGTAGAGATCATATTAAGGATAGTTTCTCGAGCCTGCGAGATTCTGTACCTGCATTGCAGAGCGAGAAGGTTGTAAGTAGAGCACAAATACTAAAAAAGGCTGCAGAATATATACAGTTTATGCGCCGCAAGAACTCCTCTCATCAGCAAGATATCGATGACTTGAAGCGACAAAACAGTCTTCTAGAGTCTCAAAGTAAATATTACATTTTTATCGTTGAAGCTGTATAGGATAACATCGAACATAAAACCTATTGAACATTCGTATCCACTGGATTGTTTGCAGTTCGAGCTCTGGAGAAAGCAAAAATAACAGGGAACTTCGCAGCCGAAACCTGCGAAGTTACGAAGTCTGAGGTACCAATGTCAGGGTATAATGATTCGGAATCCGAGTCTTCGGACAGTGAAACGAGCAGAACTGTGCGTTCATCGAAAAAGCTAAAAGTTGGAGGACTCCATCATTGACCAACGGTTTGACCTGAACTTTGTTGTCTTAAAAACTTATTTTCTCATGACGACCGAATTCTATATAAATATTTATTCCCCCTCCCCCCCATGAAAAAATAAAAAATGAAACACGAGGACATTTGTTCACTGAAAATCAAAGGGTAGATGAATGTTTCAGTGGAGTATTGAATGTCTTAGAGCCAGTGTACAAAAGCGTACAAAGTATAGGAGGTAGCGTTATGCTTATTCAAAGATTGATATAAAAAGAAGACATACATTGTGTATCACACTTTGGGACAGCCTTTTAAAAATATTGAATTTATAAATTTGTAGAATGTTTAGAACTGTTTTGTCAAGAACGAGTAATCATTTTCCTAGAATTAATATTGTATAATAATATTATCAGATTCTGTTATTTTTTAGATTTATTGGTAATCTAATGTTATTTTTGTAATTCCGTTTCAAGTGACTGTATCAATTCCATAATATTCCGACGGTTACGATCTTCACGTAGAAAACTTTTCGATTTCTTATAATTATCCGTTCGACTACAGAAATTGGGTACATATTGCTTAATCACAAACCTTTCGAACGCTGTAATTATTTCATCGACTAAATACGTGCTCAAATGCAATACGAAACTTTTGATTTTATTTTATCGTTTAAATAAGAGTTTAATTATATTAACAAAAATTTTAATATTGTAAGGATAATAAAAATTCAAAAAAGGGTTCACGCAGTTATTTCCTCTCACTTGTGTTTATCCTTATAAACATTTAAATTGTTACTCTAGGATTATTATTAAGTTAAGCTATTCCAGAACAGTAATAAAGCTGTATAATGAGACATCATTCGTTAATTTTATTCAATTTGAATTAAGCGCGTATATATTTACGTTAGTCAGTTCAACAAGTGCGCGTGCGCCGTTACCATTGCGCAACGCTCTCGCGCACGCGCTAATAAATTTGTATTCCGAAATAGATTCGTCGCGCGAAAACTAATTTCGCGATTTGTTTATTTGTCGAATTTTTCGTTACAATTTTCCACAGACGTTAGGTATTCGATTTCGTTTGCATCTGTTTGTTTTAACGAAAGCATTATTTCTTTCCTTAGGCATTGCACGAGCGAGATTGTTTAATTTATCTTCTGGAAATGTAATGTTGCATATTGGCAACCTAATTTCACGATCCTCTCGTATGATCGGCGACCGAAAAATGTATAACTGATTGTTGAAGTCTCTGAACAACTTCCACGATAATTTCTGTTTAAAAAAATATCAAGAATAAATTATATATATTCTTTTTTAAATTTCAACTTGAAACTTACTCGGCCAAAAAACTCCATTTCCATTAAGTAGTGTTTCCAGTTTGTCAACCATAAGATGAATTGATTGTCAAGATCTACGTTTGCAATATTATTATTCCGAATAAACGGATCTTTGTTGGCTTCAAATTTCTCAGCGTTGATTTGTTGCAAATATTGATCTATGTAATTTTCCACATATTGTCTCATATGTAGTATTTTATTTTCCGATTTTGTGAGTATAATTGCAAATTCTGACATTGCCATGAAAAGATCATCTTTGTCAGTGAGCTCCATTTTTGGGCAAAATTTCGGATTTTTAATATATTCATATAACCTTTCAAATTAGCGGGTAGTTTTGTGCAGCCAGAATTCGTATTAATATTAATCAATCTTGAATTTGTACAATAATTGTTAGGCAGTTGGATTTTTGGTGGTACTCGTTGGTAAAAATATAAAATTTGTCTTCCGAAACTCATTCGGCAACTATATTCACACTATAACATTCGTTTGCAATTTCGTTTGGAAACGAAATCATTTCGATATTTTATTATTACTCACACCATTAACCATTCTTCAATCAAAACGCTATCTCATTTGTTTTGTAAACGGGACATTAGCATTGATTTAATACTTTTATCTCATTCGTCAAACGTGAACGCTCTTATTGCACGATCTTTCCATTATTTTCATTAATTAATGAATAAATAATAGCCAAGTGTCATTTAAAGAAAAATGATTACTATACGTAATACCCCACTAATGATGCATAATTACGTTCGATTATTAATAAACTAATGCTTTTTGTATTCAATTCAATGAGTAATAAGATAAATGTCCGATTGCTATACCTATTATTTAATTGCATTGATATCAATTATTGAGACATATGGAATGTATTTTTTCTCTTGAACTCATAAATATAACCTTTTGACTATATATATATATATAATCATTGTCATTTATATTGATTTTATAATAAATCAAAAATTTTCAAACATTAAACAAATTTTCACACAGTGTTTAGTAAACGAATCCTCCTGACTTAAAAGAAAGATAAAACAACTCAAATCGTTTATTGAAATTTCAAGAAAACTATGTATTGAAATGTTGCATGCTTCTATTTTTTTTAGGTATGAATTGGAGTGATTATACATAAGCAACAGGATTGATGCATCATGCGTCTGAACGCTCTACGTGCAAGATACAGTATTTTATCCATAAATGTCCCAAAGTCTGGCCTGTAAATGTCCCATATCTATCCCCACTACTGCGGGATATACCCCCTTGAGGGGCCGTGAAACTCGAGAGGCCTCGGTCGCCGAGAAGTATGATATCATGCGGCTCGAGTATATCGGTGAGATCACACTAATCCGAATTTCTAACTTCTTTATTTTTCATTATTTTTTTATGGGACTTCGAAAAACGTATTCGTGGCATTTTTCTAATGCAAAATCATACCAAATATGATATAATTCCGATGATATTTACTTGTAATAGGCGATTAAAGTAAATATCATTTACAAGTAAATATCATCGGAATTATATCATATTTGGTATGATTTTGCATTAGAAAAATGCCACGAATACGTTTTTCGAAGTCCCATAAAAAATAATGAAAAATGAAGAAGTTAGAGATTCAGATTAGTTACGTTTACACTTCTCGGCGACCGAGCTTCTCGAGCTCGGCTGTCCTTATCTACGTTCGGCAAAAGTCAAAGAATACTATCCCTGGCGCATAAATGTCCCTCGGCAGATCCGTGCTGGGGACTTATATCGATAAAACTCTGTATATAATTAAAAAAAGATCGCGGTTGCATAGTGATTAGAATGAAATTGATCGCGGCCACCGACCCCAACTACTATATGTATACCTCTTATCAAGAAGCCGATTAGAATTTATTCGAACATTTTGTTTGACGGGTTATTCGCTGGTCCACGAACGTGGAAATTTACGAATCGTCTGGAACGCTGGAAACTACAGTGGATATATCCACCCCGTTTGTGCGAACATCATGAGAGATTTACGAGTGTACGTCTTCATTATGAAAGTCTCACGCGAGCTGCTATCAACGCGATAATGCGTTTAAGTCATCCTTATACACAAATATTAATTATAATTTATTGACTCAAAATATTTCATCACGATACCGTTCGATCCGGTCAGAAAAATACACGTTTCCATTCTTAAACGATTATACTATTATTAACATTATACAGTGTTTTATCGATATAAGTCACCAGCACGGGTCTGCCGAGGGACATTTATGCGCCAGGGATAGTATTCTTTGACTTTTGCCGAACGTGGATAAGGACAGCCGAGCTCGAGAAGCTCGGTCGCCGAGAAGAGTAAACATAACTAATCTGAATTTCTAACTTCTTTATTTTTTATTATTTTTTTATGGAACTTCGAAAAACGTATTCGTGGCATTTTTCCAATGCAAAATCATACCAAATATGATATAATTCCGATGATATTTACTTGTAATAGGCGATTAAAGTAAATATCATTTACAAGTAAAAAAAGTAATGAAAAATAAAGAAGTTAGAAATTCGGATTAGTGTGATCTCACCGATTTACTCGAGGCCTCAACTCGAGGCCTCTCGAGTTTCACGGCCCCTCAAGAGGGTATACCCCGCAGTAGTGGGGATAGATATGGGACATTTACAGGCCAGACTTTTGGGACATTTAAGGATAAAATACTGTACTTCCGAAAATTATTTACCTCGATAATTAAGGATATCTTTATTACAATATATATATATATTTTTCTAATTTCGTGTAACGCTATATATGTAGAAGCTATAGCTTAGATATATATACTTAAAATATTGATTTCATATAGTTCCGAAGAAATATTTATAAGAAATTCTTATAAAAAGTATCGAAGTAAATATTCATAAATTTGTTTTATATAAGAAATTTTTAGGAAATACATTGGCTATAATATCCGTCGGCAAATTCCACTGTGCTGTTGATGCTGTAGACCACCGAGTAACTACTATTTCGATTGTTTACCGAAGAAAGTCGACGAACCGAGAAGAATAACGAAAATATGCTAATCAGTGCAGATTGCATCAAGTATCTGTCGCGATGACGAAACATAAAGACAAGACCTCACGAATTTTATAGGCGCGTATGTACTTTGACACATTATGCGATAGTATTCGTAAAATATACTATATTAGTACCACTAAACATATAGTACAATCTAAATTCCTTAGTATTTCATTATAAACAAATACCCAAAATAATTATTAGAATTAATCATTAGAAATTAGACGGTATAATCCGTATTATATTGGGTTGGGAAGAAAGTAATTTCTAGACTGCGGAGCTTTATGCAAAATGAAAACGTTTTGCGTTGATTGTGGCAAGCAGGAATAATAACATAAAAATCGATTTCATCCCTTAACGACTTTGTTATATTAAAAGCTGCAACACAACATTCTGGAATTCTTTAAATCTTTTACTGTTCTATAATTCACCCGACAAATTTCTTCATAAATGCATGAAGATCCGCAGTCTAGTAATTTCGGTATTTCAAGGTGAAATAGAGAGCCCAATTTTTTTATTCAAGCAATGAACTTTAACGAATAATTTTGCCCAAAAGGATAAATAAGAAAATATTTTATTGATTAATGTTCATCGCTTCAACGAAGAAATTCGTTTGTATTTCACCTTGAAATACCGAAATTACTTTTTCTTGTCAACCCAATAAATATCAACCAGTCAATTTTCGCTTTTGCTATTGATTTTTGTCAGATATTAATTACTAACTGAAAATTTCCAATTTCTTCGTTAAGTAGAAAATGCAGAATTCGTTGCAACATTCTGCGACAGTATCTCCGTCGAATTATCACGGCAGGACTGTCAATGTGGCAATGCAATGTCTTGACCCACTGTATTTTGCAGCGACGTGTCAGGCAACAAAATGGCAATAATATAATCAAGCATGCACAATAAAGATCCATCGGGGTGGTACATTGTCAATACACGAGGCAGGTCAGAGGTCCGAAGCGATTGCATTATTAGAAATAAGTATAAAAGCAGCTGGTCCCAGTGCAACCGGTGTATAACGTTTCGTTGCAACGTGGTCTACCGGTCGCTCACCGAGGGAATTCAATTAAGCAGTCATTGATAATTAAGGGGGATGCTGAAGTTTGCATTGCTGTTGGCGCTCGGCGCCATTTGCGCCGCGCAGGGCGTACAATTTGAAAAAGATGGGACCAGTACCGCTGACATGGAGTTCCTTCATCGACAGAAGAAAATATTCGAGCTTCTATTATTCGTCAGACAAAATGATCTGATCGATGCCGAGTTCTACGACATCGGAAGGAACTATAATCTGGAGAGCAACATCGACATGTACAACAATAAGGTGATTTTCTTTTCTGGAAAATCCACAAGTAGGATTTTCAGATCTAACGTCTAGTTTTCAAGATCATGATTTAAAGCCTAATTCTTTGGTGAATATAAAACAAACTTTCGTTCATTTTTTTTCTCAGAATTCAGTGCAACAGTTCATCTGGTGGTACAAGCAAGGGTCCTTGCTAAATAGCAAGGCTCTGTTCTCCTTGTACAATCCGGAAAATCTGTACGAGATGAAACAGTTGTTCGAACTGTTCTACTCTGCGAAGGATTTCCAAACGTTCTACAAGACAGCATGCTGGGCTCGTGTCAATTTGAACGATGGCGTGTTCGTGGCTGCTTTCACTGTTGCGGCGTTCTACCGAAACGACTGCAAGTACATGAGGCTGCCGGCCATGTACGAAATCTACCCTAATCTGTACTACAGTCTGAACGTGATCCAGGAGGCGCAGCACCTGAAGATGTCCAAAGGTCAGCTTTCTCAAAAATAATTATTATTGCAGAGAATGTATGAATTTTCACTGAAAGAAAAAAAGTAATTTGTCTTCGGGCTGAGGTATAGCTGTTACAAAATTAAAAGATTTCGTTCGATATCCGATTCATTAAGAAATGATTTTTCTTCAGGTTGTGGCGCGAACCTTGGGTACGAAAACAAAGAGAAGTACATAATTTATGCGAACTACACGAACGCCTACATGCCCTTCGCTGACGAAGAGTCCAGGATGAATTACTTCATGGAGGACCCGAGCATAAACGCCTACTATTATTACTTCCGACAAATATTCTCCTTCTGGTTGTCCAGCGATTACGTTGGCATGTCCAAGGAGCTCCGCGGAAAACTGTACTACTATAATCACCAACAGTTGATGGCCAAATACTACTTGGAACGTATGTCGAACGGCCTCGGTGAGATCGAGGACCTCGATTGGTACAAACCCATCAGCCCAGGATACTTCTCCAATATGATGTACTCGAATGGTATTGCTGTACCACAGAGGAACCAGTATTCCCCTATTCCGTTCTACAAGAGCACGTATCTGGACGTACGTATCGAAAAGTATACTCGGTACCTCGGTCACAGACGGTAGTAACGAAGAAATAATTCAAAACAACAAAGTTCCAAAAAATTAGACAAAGTTAACCCTTTCCACTCGGAGCTATTTTAACTCGGAAATTAAACATTTCTTCCGATCTAGAATATTTCTATTCTCAATGATTTTTTAAATTTGGTAGATACGAAATTGATATAACGCCTGATACAATACTTGAACGTTTAATAATTGATTAGATACCAACGTATCTAATAATTAGACTGCGGATCTTTGTGCAATGATGGCTTTTGGAAATTTTCAAAAATTGCTAGGATGTAAAATACGACAGAAGTTAGTACGATTTTAATCGATTTCAGATCTAAAAAGGCTACTACCACGGGAAATAAGATTCTATTTTATTCCAGTTTCTTAAAGTTCATCTACAAAAATTGAAAATTGCATAAACATCCGCTGTCTACTAATAATATATACAATACTTTAAATAATGGTACAGCGATATTTAGTGGCGCCTCAGAGTCACCACTCGAGTTGAATTTTTGCAGACGCTCACACAGTTCGAGTACCGCATATCGGAAGCGATCGATTCGGGCTACCTGTTGGACGCAGAAGGAAAGAAGGTGAACATCTACTCGCCGGAAGGTTTATACTTGTTGGCCAACGTGATCGAAGGCAACGCTGACTCGTGCAACAAGAAATTCTATGGCATGTACGATGCTCTTGCTCGTGACATCCTTGGATTCAGTTTCAAATATCAGAACAGGAATCAGATGATCCCCAGTTCTCTTCAGTGCTACTCGACCAGCATGAGAGATCGCGCATTCTACTCGCTTTACAAGAAGATCATGAGCTACTTCCTCAGGTATGACAGTTCTATACGTTCTTCCAATTCTCTTGACATTTTTGGAAATTTCGAATCAAGTTCCTCTCCAAGTTCCTCTCCAAGATCCTCTTCAGGTTCTTCTGGTCCATATTCATCACTATCATAATCGTCAAATATTTTTCAACCTAATCAAGTCCTCATCCCTGAAATTTGAGTATAACTTTTGCAGATACAAGAAGTACCAGCCGATGTACTCGCAGGCCGAGCTGCAATTCCAAGGAATCAAGATCGATTCGGTGGACATCGACAAATTGAGCACCTACTTCGACAACTGCGACACTATCATCAACAACGCTGTCTCCGTGGAGAACTTCAAACGAGGACAATCCCTGAAGATGATGGCTCGCCGCCTCTGCTTGAACTACCAACCATTCTCTTACAAGTTCAACATAAACTCCGACAAAGAGTCGAAGGCCATCATCAAGATCTTTCTTGGCCCCTACTTCGAGGAGGAGAGCCAGGACTTCTACTACTTGCAGAAGTACTACAAATACTTCTTCGAGATGGACAGATTCGAAGTTGATCGTAAGTCGCTCTCTATTTTCGTCTAATCTCCACTCGTCTTTGTTATAAATCCATAAAATCCTTTTGCGAGTTGGCTTCCATGATTAAAAATTCGGCTTCTCTTCCAGTCTGCGCCGGAGCCAACAACATCATCAGGAAGAGCTCCGACTCGATGCTGACAATGCCAGACATGATGCCAATGGACCAGTTCATGGACAAATTGAACAAAGCTATCAGCGGCAACGAGCCGTTCAAGTACTCCGAGAGACAGTTCGGTTTCAGCTCGAGATTCACTCTGCCTAAGGGCAGCCCCCAGGGCATCAAGTACAAGATGTTCTTCTTCATCAGCCCTTACGAGCAGAACAATGCCTCTTACTATGAGCTGCCCTTCTTCGGCAAGTTCCTGAACGACGGCAAAGCTCCTGGCTTCCCGTTGGACAGACCGCTTTACGGCTGGAATTACAACATCCCGAACATGTTCTTCAAGGACGTGATGATCTACAACACCCCCAAGTAGATGCCAATGGGAACAGAACCCCCGGAACAAGCATTCTCACATTGCCGACTTGATTTATCTGTGACGCGAGAATAAAGATCGCCGAATAAAGAATCTGAATTTTACACGTTGTACTATGACTCCTTTGGTTTTGAGACCCTAATGCGAGACATCTTTCCGATTACAATGAGCCCAAACACGACATAGTTGGAAGCATGGTTGCTGGTTGAATACACGATTTAGTGGAACCTCGATTATCCAAACTGACGATGAATGATTCCTTAAAGGGGTTAATTGTCTTCAAGTGTTCTTGAATATTACACTTCTTTTGGGGTACTAGTGGGGGCAAATTTATTGCAAATATCATGTAAATCTCTGTTATAATTGGGCAGCGGATTTCATGCAATTATGACAAAAATGAGTAGGTGTAAATTGAAATAGTAAAAGTATTAGAAGAATTTGAAAACTAGCGTAATTCCAGCTGAAAAATCAACGGCTGCCTTATTTCTGGAGGTATGCCGCTAATTCATTTTTATTTAATCCTGCAGAATTTCCGGGATAAAAACATACTTATGTACCCCTTTGGGCTAATGGCTACCTGTGTAACAAAATGTCTTCTGTGTTTCGAGATTTTTTGACCGTTACAGAGGGATAACACTAATTTAATTCCAGCAATTAATCCAGAAAGATTTCCGGTATGAAAACATATTCGTGCACCCCCTTGGGCTAACGGCTACCTGTGTACCAAATTTCAGCTCCATGTTCTCTGTGTTTCGAGATATATTGTTTTCAACCTATTAAACATATTTCGAAAGAAAATAAATTTCTAATTCACTCCACTTTGTTACAATGCAGGTAGAAAATTTTTATTTTGCATAAAGATCTGCTGTCTAGTTGTAATACACACCTCTATACAGTACTGCATCCCCTAAATCTACAACTAAAAATTTTCCATAACGATTTGTTAAGTCGTGTTAGATAAGTTAGTTAAGTTATGTTAATTTTATTAATACACGCTGCACGAAGACATATCGTATCAATAACTGCGGCACGACACAAAGTTGTAAGGGATCATCAGTTAGTTAATTGGACGATATCGAAACCATTCAACAATAACGAACGGCTCGCCAAGCAGAGGGGAATTTTTCCAATATACATTCTGAAATTATCAAGGATAATTAACGAACTATAAGTGTGAAACAAAGATAGAAAAAGGGGAGGGTTGCTCCAAAAAATAAAAAGATATTTATCTGCGCCTTGATACACAATGTTTTCATGTAATTATTTCGCTCGTATTTCAACCGTTCCTGATTAATTTCGATTACAATTGTATCGACGTTTATGCACACTAATCATGCTTTTGGGTAGTGGCTTGTAGACAGATTAACTTTTTTTAATCGTTTTGCGATTATGGCCGGATATTTCGTTCGAATCGCGTTCATTAAAAAACTGCGATTTTGAATGATCATTTCGCGATAGAGAAATAATTGATTCGAACATTGTTTTGTAGGTTCGTTGATTTTTGATGAATAATTCACAATAATTTTACAACGAATTCAATACTCTATTTTACTGTACTTTTATGTGTTATATATTTCGTAGATTAGATTAAAATTGTGTAATGAATTGCGCTTTCATTATCATGTGAAAACATAACTTTAGATGTACATATTCGAGATTATTATAAATAACGACTTATAAATCTCACTTCTTTCGACCATGATGTCAATCGATGTCAAAATGTCAAACGGATTTCGATAAACCATTTATTTACGGTGATCTTGGTTTCACGATAAAAAAAAACCTCTGTTACGTAATGCGGTAAATTTCAAATGTTGATACTCGACATTTCGAAAAATACAAAATCTTTTAACTGCAATACCTATTCACTTAACAATCATTTCTATCAATTCCATTTCGAAATGTTGAGACAAATCAAAGCTACAGTTACATTATCCTTAACTTATGAAAATCATTAACAATGGAAATACATTTCGTTTCAACTCCTATTTTCTGTAATTGATGTAGCAGATTTTTATGTTGCATAAAAATCTGCAATTTAATTATAATATTTAATTAAATATATATCTGTAGATATAATAATGAGAAAATTATTTATATATTAATAAATTTACATACATCAAATGTACATATAACGATTATACAGGGTGGAAATTATAAAAGCGTTACAATCGAAAATCCCCGAAAATATTGATTATACGCAAAAATGTTTCAGATGAAAGTTGTTCAATATCGAGGGGGACATCGTGTGGTGGAACTTTTATTTTTCCCGGTAGACACACCAAGGTGAGATGAAGGTCAACTTTCTTTTCTTAAATGGAATGATACGTTTTTTTATCCACCATCAAATAGTGCGTTTCAAGACGAATTCAACGACCTATGACTCAAGGTCATTCAAGGTCAAACTTGCAGGGAAATGCAGAAAAGGTGTGATCGCTTTATTTGTACTTTACTTCGTGCCTTCGAACTTTCACACCAAAACGAGGACTGTCACACCAAAAACTTCACTACAAGTTTGACCTCGAATGATCTTGAGTCATAGATCGTTGAATTCGTCTTGAAACGCACTATTTGATGGTGGATAAAAAAACGTATCATTCCATTTAAAAGAAGAAAGTTGACCTTCATCTCACGTTGGTGTGTCCACCGGGAAAAATAAAAGTTCCACCATACGATGTCCCCCTCGGTATTGAACAACTTTCATCTGAAACATTTTTGCGTATAATCAATATTTTCGGAGATTTTCGACCGTAACGCTTTATAATTTCCACCCTGTATATCTGTAAATATAATAATGAGAAAATTATTTATATATTAATAAATTCACAAACATCGAATGTACATATAACGATTATATACGATTATTATATTAATCTCCAGAAAATTTCCAAAAAATCGCTATGAAGCCTCTAGGTGTCTTGGTCACCTAAAAACCAACAGCGTCTACCAACGCGGCGCATCCCGTAACTAATGCAAAACGAAAAATTGTCGAGAGGGCGATTACTCGATTAGCTATGAATTTTTTTTTGGTTGAACGATAATCGGCGATCAAAGTGGGCATGGTCCACAACGGATGGAGTATAAAAACCGCGGCAACCGGACGGATCGACGAGTTTGTTTTTGTGGAGTTCTTACAAGCATGTTGCGATTGTGGTTGCTGGGATTGCTGGCGGGTTTCTTCGTGGTGGCTGACGCCATTCACAGGTGGGCATTATTTGGCGAAATAAATATTTCAAATACGATTTAATACATCAATTTCATTTTGCTTAAAGAAAATAATATTCTGAAAATGTTTCACCAATCTGGAACACGAAATAAAATACTTTACTTTCTCTGAGAAATCCCATTGCTTACGGGTGATTTAATAGTTTTTAATAATTTTATTTTTTAATGTTTCTATTTCCAAGAAATACCGCGTCAAATAAATTATCGCATTGTTCAAGTTGTACGCATACTTTAAAACAAATAGAATTGTTTACTATTTGCTATCTAAAATATTATTTTACCCTGTATTGACGACAGCCACGAAACCTTCAAACCGACCCTCGATTTCGTGACCAAACAGAAGCAAATCTTGGCTCTCTTATACCATCCTTCCCAACCCGATGTCGCAACTCCAGATCTTTACAACAAGGCCAGGAATTGGGACCTCTATAAAAACAGATACGAATTCAAGGATGTGGTAAATGTCTTTTCTCTTCCTTCCTGGAGATACAACTATACAGGGCGAGACTCGTAACGTGACGATTTCAAATAGCTCGTGAGTTGTATGATGAAATTTTTCAAACAAGCATTGCACAGTTTCCAAGGGACAACTGTGGAGTAATCTGCTTTGCGTTACTTTGCTTTCTTTTCATCGAGATGTTGCAGTCGTTATGTTACAAGACTCGCCCTACGTATCAGGGCCGTTCCTAGGTGTACAGCCGCCTGCGTGCCGAGCAATTTTTCGCCGCCCCACCACCCCTTTCCCAGCAGCGCAATGAATTTTTTTTTTGGCGTCACCGAATTCGCGATAGGTCGGTTGCGCTGTTCTATTTTCGACCGCAGTCTGCCGCCCCCTAAAATCGGCCGCCTGCGTGCGGGCACGCACTGCACGCCCGGTAGGAATGGCCCTGCTACGTATATAGTATGGGTTACGTCGTTACCAGAGCAAGTATTACATGTAAACACAATTTGCAGACAGTCGTGGACCACTACCTACACCTCCAGAACATATCAAGCCTCCAACGCGGCGAATTATTCTCCATCGTTCATCCGGCGCATGTTGAAGAATTAAAAGCTTTGTACGAGCTGTTCATAAATGCTAAGGACTTCTCAAATTTCTACGACGTTGCTACATGGGCGAAAACCAACGAAAATGAGGGCAAGTTCATTCATGCTCTGTACGCCGCCCTGTTGAACAGGCCGGATACGAAGGAGATCAAGCTGCAACAATTGTACGAGCTGTACCCCTATCTGTACTTCAATGCCGAAGTCATCAAGGCTGCCATTGACTACAAAGCTACCTCTAAAATAACTGGTAATTGTTTTCTTTACTTAGTAGGTGTTCTTCTAGTATCGGACACATGACTCTTTTACTTCTCAGCACTTGCTATGGAATCACGTAGTCCCATCTCACCTAACGTGGCCATTTATTTTTTTCCTCGAAACGGGACATCTACTAATTTTTAGGCAATACAGTGTTTTATCGATATAAGTCCCCAGGACGGGTCTGCCGAGGGACATTTATGCGCCAGGAATAGTATTCTTTGATTTTTGCCGAACGTAGATAAGGACAGCCGAGCTCGAGAAGCTCGGTCGCCGAGAGGTGTAAACATAACTAATCTGAATTTCTAACTTCTTTATTTTTCATTATTTTTTTATGGGACTTCGAAAAACGTATTCGTGGCATTTTTCTAATGCAAAATCATACCAAATATGATATAATTCCGATGATATTTAATCATTTGTAAATGATATTTACTTTAATCGCCTATTACAAGTAAATATCATCGGAATTATGTCATATTTGGTATGATTTTACATTAGAAAAATGCCACGAATACATTTTTCGAAGTCCCATAAAAAAATAATGAAAAATAAAGAAGTTAGAAATTCGGATTAGTGTGATCTCACCGATATACTCGAGCCGCATGATATCATACTTCTCGGCGACCGAGGCCTCTCGAGTTTCCGAGGCCCCTCAAGGGGGTATACCCCGCAGTAGTGGGGATAGATATAGGACATTTACAGGCCAGACTTTTGGACATTTATGGATAAAATACTGTAGTATGTGCATTCGAGGAAACGCATATTCTATTTATTAATGAAAGAACAGGAATGAACACATGGGAATAGATAATTTATGTGGTTTTATATTTTCCTGAAGAACAAATCTGCTTCAGTGTACATACTCGTAACCGAGGAGCGAGCGAACTACA
>CM052277.1:1547533-1649147 GCA_028455795.1 Lasioglossum marginatum
GCGGGAGAGAGAGTGAGCGGGAGAGAGAGAGAGAGCGGGAGAGAGAGGGCGGGAGAGAGAGAGCGGAAGAGAGGGAGCGGGAGAGAGGGAGCGGGAGAGAGAGAGGGCGGGAGAGAGAGAGAATGCGGGAGAGAGAGCGGGGAGAGAGTGGGAGCGGGAGAGAGAGAGAGAGATTGTGGCGCCGCGGGGGTTGACGAGCGAAGCGAGCAGGGGGCGGAACACCCTAGTATAAATATATAAAAGTTTATACGCTTTATTACAAAACTGTCGTGATTTTTTACAAGCATGACATTTATCAACGCTAACATTGTAAATCCTACTGTTTCTATATATAAAAAATGAATTTGCAGTGGTACACGGATTCCCTTTGACAATTGAGAAAGTCTCGATTATGGTCGTCGGCGCAGACGAATATCTGCGTAGATTGTGCAATAGCATTTAGATCCTCGAATTCTTCTTTAAACAGTTGTTGCGCAACGGAAGAAATGAATGGAGCTCTAAACGCTGCTTGTTTGCGTCTAATCGACTATGTTTATCTATCGTTTTTCGTGTTCCATTCGTATTTCTGTCATAATAATTCTGGGAATATTGTAAATATATTGTAAACAGAATTTAGTCATGCAGCTTAACAAATCAGTGTATTTATATTTTTATCAGCAAAATTAAGAATCGTAAAAAATGGAGTTTTTTTATTGGGGGTTTTATGATATTCTGAAGAATATGAAAATGTTAAGCAATGAAGAGGACTACAGCATAAATTATTTGAACAATTACAAGAAATGTAAACATGAAGAAATATATTATATGTATATATATTTATATTTCATTTGACTAAAAAGAAGTTTCATACTCGTTGAAATGTTATAATTATATTTAATGACTCATTATGAGAATTGTTAAGTAAATCAGTTGCAGCTAGCGATGACGTTCCCACGACTGCACGTTGCGCATCCCGCGTTGTATATACCAAGAATGGCCCAAAAAATGCAAGTGAACGTACTATACCGGGTGATTCGTCTGCACAGAGGACAACCGAAAGACCAGGGACTCTTGCAAGTCCTATAAATAAACAAAAGAAATTGTTATCAAGTTTGAACCAAATATTTCATCGCTTTAATAAAATGACTGTCGAGAAATCATTGTTTCTATAACGAAAAGATGATTGAAAAATAGTTCCTTCGCAAAAATCCTTGCTTATTGAAATTAATATTAAACTTCTCCGGAATTATTAAAAATAGTTTCACATTTCTAATATATGTATGCAACAATAGCTAACAATTACAGACACAGAACTTGGAGTTAATTAATAATTCCAATACTAACTCGTACCAGATATTCTTAAAAATTATCGTTATTAACAAAACTGCTACTACTTGTGACTTCAGGCCAACTTAAATATGATAATGGTAATTTTGATTTTACCGAGCAATAATTTTGAGATGCAGTTGAGAGCACCCTGTATAAGTCGTATATAAAGATGAGCTGGATGCTGATGTCCTATTCTTCGGAAGGCAGCCGTGAAGGTTTCGTTCGATACCCTTCAAATTTTAGTGTGCACGTGCCTGCTCAGTGAATTAAACAACAAACCACTAAACAATTTAATAAAATACAATCTCATACGACAATAAAATGTGATTGGTTTCGGATAACCATTATTCAAACGTGACTCCGAAGGATCTCTGGCCGTCTTAAATCAATTGCAATCTTGAATTATTGCTGTAAAATGAAGTCAGGCTGTTTTAAACATTTTGTTAAGAAGGTTAGTATTATATACATTAATTATATCACCTGCACTTTTACTGATTTTTACATCTTCTACAGTACATTCACTCACATATTCTCTGTTGCAATATTTAATTTCAAGTTTAATTATATCCTGTCTGTCTTTGAATTCTATTCAAAACATACGAATTGTCGCTTAATTATTTGTTCGTGGATTGCATTTATTCGATAAGATGAAAAAATTTCTTTTTAATAATTACGTCACATCAGTTTCATCTAAATACACAGAACAAAATATTTTCAAAAATTGTGAAAGAATTATTAAGAAAATATAAATATTATTAGACGAGACACATTATAAATATTATTTGTCGAGTGTCGTTTGTTAGCGAGATTTTAAAGAGAATTATTCAAACATGTAACATTATTAACAAAGGATTGAAGATACAAGTATAAAAATTTCTTTCAGGTATTACAGTTGCAAAACGAACTATCCGATCCGTCTTTAAATGCACCGATCACTTTTTATATCGTGTCGCCATTTGAGATCGCTCGTTGAAAGTACGATTGCCTAATATAGTGGTTTGCAATTAAAGTAGGAAACGTAAACATCTGTCCCCGTGTAGACCGCAATTTTTCTAATTGCTTCATTCGTTCTCCACTGCGAACGGGAGCGCATTAGGGTCGCCTCATTTCTTTCTGGAATCAGTGATGACACGCAAAAAGTTTGAAATAATTCTCTCGAGAAATTAATTGCAAGAAATATAAAAAAATGAAATATGTTCTATCTCAATCGCCATATTTTCTTTTTGTAACAAATAAAAATAATTACAGACTACTATGTGGGCTGGAGAACCGCTGACTGTCTGCAAGTGCACGTGTGTTAGTGAAGAATTTACACTGGCACTCCCTTGCAGCTCGAGCTGCTGCACATATTGTGCAATGACAATCTGGTGCACGCATGCGCGATAGATCTTCGAGTTGAAGATCCTCCCGTCTGAAATTCTTTATATTCGAAACCAGAATTATTCAAAATCTAGATTTCTAAAACGATCTTGAATGTTCTGTAATAATTTTGACTGTTTCGGTTTCATTATGAGCTGCGAGTAATATTATTACTTTAATTCTATTTGCAGATGGTTATTCTTTGTTGCTTCGTGGATGCTAGCATCGCTGGAGTTCTCCAAAAGTGAGATTGCCGATGCAACTATATATTTATTTACATTTAATTATCCATATTTTAACTTCAGCAGGTTTCCCTGTGCTCCAATCGATGCACTTCCGGTAGAAGGAGCTGCAGTTCCTGTAGCCTGCACTCTTCAAACCGGAAATAAGGCTCCATTACCAACATACGTAAAAGTAGCCACACCAATTTCATACAGACTATTACCAAAAACATCGTCGTTGGTCTACATCGCACCCGCCATCTTTAAAACAGCTTCTGCAGTTGTCGCGAGGGACACGAAAACTGAAAAAGAAGCTGAGCACACGGTAATATTTGTGTTAAACGTTTTTTCAAAACATTACAGAACATTGTAATAATATTTCTTTTTACTGTTCCGCACGTTGTTAGAGTGGATTCCTCGAGCTTGAAGCTCCGCCATCTTGAATTTATTGCTTCCTCTAATTATTTTCTGTTTTCTGAAGTTATTTCTTCATGTCTGACATATTGCACTGTGCATAATATTATTTTGCAATAATTTTCTAACTTTTTTGCAGGCTTATCCGAAGTATTCGTTTAATTATGGCGTCCTGGATGGATATACTGGCGATTCAAAATCTGCGTGGGAGGAAAGGGACGGTGATACTGTAAAAGGTGAATACTCGGTGGTCGAAGCAGATGGATCAATTAGGACAGTGACCTACACAGCAGACAACCATAATGGATTTAATGCTGTGGTCACAAGAAACGAGCCGCCGAAAAATTTGAAATCGGAAACCAACCTAAAAGCGTTCCTTCCAGCAACTTTTCTTCCTCGACCTCATTAAGTTAATTGAAAATCATTATAACATATATCCTCGGAACAAAAAATATTCTAATTGCAATACTGTTTCTCTCGAGTATACCACTAAACATATTAGAGGATCACGCCTTGAGGCTCGCAAAAATCCAAAAATGCATCATCAATATAATACTTCGAAATATCAGTATAAAAGTTCGTTTAATAATTTTAAATTACTTTCATAACTTATCTTTTAGTTATTTATTAATTTAACAGCAGAAACACATTGTGATATAATATACGAAAATGAAATAACGCGGAAGTGTGCACAGTAATAATGATATTCTTTTCCTTTTTGTCAGCTTTAATATCTTTTCTGTATAGTTACAATAATTTTGTTAGTTGAAAAGAATAGTGGGAGAGCGGACAGGGTTAACAAATGCATAGAATTGGTTTATGTATTAACGTAGAAATATTATATATTCTTCAGTACATAGGATATCTCTCATTTTCTTGTAACGTGATTCCCTAATTGTTTTAGGCAGTATGTATAGTACCTGTTAGGTGAGTTTAGTTGTTCGTTTATGTTTAATCTTTTCAGCGACATTATTCAACATTATTTTAGGCGATTTTTACAATTGTAAAGGAAATTATAATTGTCTCGCCGCGCCGGAACAGCCGCCATTTTGTTCTACAAAAGCCTTCGGACATTATTTTCATACAATCGTAAGTTGACCATTCGAAATAAATCATCGTTGGTCCATGCTATGATGTTTATTCTCAGTCTCCGTAATGTTAAAGAAGTATAAACGATTGATTTTTGATAAGGAGCTGAAAAATAAATAGAAAGAAAGTCAGTGATTCAGTGACAAATATCAACGTTCGATTGCTTCCGAATAATTTATTTATAACACTATAAACACTCGAGTACGCCGGTTACAAAAAAATATTTTTTCGAATTTTTCGTAGGTCTTTTCTTAAAATTTTCGATCGTTCAGCATCGAACAGTCATGTAAAAAAACTTACATAATATTACGTAACACTCGGGACACGACAATTAGGCAGAGATTTATTTAAAAAGATCCTAAAAAACATTTTAAAATCGAACGATTTTAATATTAGTTCAGATTACAAAGGAATGCTGGAACTCTATTACATTACTTATTCTTCTTTGTGCAATCAAACTTTTAATCTTAATCGTACACTACCAACTACAATTCCGTTACTGTATTTGTGTGTGTATGTGTGTTACAAAACAATCGATGTAACATAAATAGAAAAAAAAGATTAAAATCTCTTGTACTAACGCTTGCTATTCACAAAACGTTCGAGAACAGGCTGTCTATTACAAAGAAAGGATAAAAAGTAATACAAGAGGGACGAATTTTAAAAAATATCGGGACTCTGCCTCCATTAGTCTCAATCTTAAACCTAACAAATACTGTTCGTCTGACTATAAAACCAAAGAAAAACCTTCATCTTTCATTTTGATTTTCACTGTCCACAATTCCAATTCAATTTCACACTGTGCCACAACCGCTGCACTATGAACAACCTCCACTTCGTAGCGGAGACCAGAAAAATAACTTTAACGAAGACCGGAGGCTCTGTGTCCAGCAAAGAAATCAAAAACTCTAATTCACGTTACTGAATATCACTGTTCAACGCTTGTTCATCATTCGTTGAATATCACTATTCTCGTTCATCCACTATAAACTCTCATCTATCTACACCAACAAAGTGTTTTCTTCGAAGCTTCAGACGAAGATAAAATATTTGTACAAAATTATTTATATTCTCTGCGAATCGATTTATATATGAACAAAAGTATTGGCAGTATTAAACTAGTAAATCGATACCGGGTTAACTTTTTCCAAACTTTCTACATTAAGTATAAAATATTTAATAAATTAATTCAATACTATTAAATCAAGCAATTAAAAGTTAGCTGTGTCAATACTTTCGTTCGCAAGTTACAGAAGGTTTTACACTGTTTTGCTGGATACAGAAGCCAAAGGTCCTCGAGTTCCTCCACTTCCGGTTCACCAACCGTAAATGTCACAACACCTAACACTATCCCTTAACACTATCCAAGCGCCAGCACGCCACGGTTCGGTACTTCGGTACAAGTTCAACGTTCGTGGTGCATTTATTATAAAATAGAGTGTGATTTCGGTACATCGATAAAACCATGTGAGCAAAATGAAACTGTGATTCGCAGGAGTAGATGTTTGTTCGATTCGTTCCGGATTCTCCCAGGATCGTAGAGAAGAGACGACGGCACTGCGGAGTTCTATCTATTCCTGGATCGTTTATTGCTATTCTTTTTCGCGCTGTTCGCAGCCTTGCTTTTCGCCGCTTCCTTTCCAGTGTTCTCCTTCAGTGAGGCGTGTTCCAGGCTGCCGTTGCTCGCATGGCCATTAGCGAACTGGCCAGACATCTCGTTCGAGGACGACAGTGATCCATTCTGGTTATACTGTCCGGTCAGAGAGTGGTTCTTCCCCGAGGATTCCTTGTTCCCGTTGCTGGTGGCAGTGTTCCCAGTGGTCCCATGAGAATTCACCAGGCTGCAATTGTCCTCGCTGCCACTGTTTCCAATCTGGGACTCCGATTCGCTGTACCGGTCAACTGCAAGCAGGTTGAACATAGGAGAATCGGGATCCTCGGGCGGCTCGAGGCTCAAGCGTTTCAAGGAAACACCGCTTTTCCAAAGGCTGCTCACGATAGCAACGTGCAATCTCATTAAAGGTTCGCGGTTCTTTGAGGATCCGGAACTGTTTCAATGTCAAATGTGTTGTAAAGATAATCTGGATACCTTCGAGAATCTCTAATACTTGAGTATAGTGATTAATCTTTTGACCGTGTGTAGCACTTATGGATGTTCAACGAGAGATGCTTTCGTCAAGCGAACAGCATGTAAAAGTACTTTTGATCCTTAGCACTCCATTGTCTCCTATGGAGACAAGTGACAGCACTTGGTAAATGATCAGAGTGCTAAGGGTTATATATCAGTACTGCAACTAAACATTCTTTAAATAAGAGAACCATTGATTTAAAGTTCATAGTCACTATAGAGAAATATATTGATCACCTAATCCTCTCCACACCTTCAACGCATACAGGAGAAGCAAATTGATTTCTACTGACATACAGCAAAGCAATACAGAAGACAATTTTAAACTGAAGAATAATATGTGATAGAACTACGAAAAAGATAAGAAGTGGATTTAAAATTTATTTCTAATTAGGATACAGGAAAAAAGATAAAAGAAATCAATTGTAGAATAGAAACCTGAAGGCTACAAAAGAAAAGACGTGAATGAATCAGATCGATTGAAAAAAAAAATATAGATAGGGAATAAATAAAAATTTATTTGTAACTTAAATACAGAAGAAAATAAAAGTTGCATAGTCAAATTCCAAGTAGAGGTGCGGAACAATCTCCATCAAACATTAATTCATTGATTGTACCTAACTAAGTTGCATTACAATCCAATTTTATTACTATTCTCTTGTTTATGGAAGACAGTATGGTTGATACATTAAAAAGAAAAAGAAGTACAATCAAGGATAAACTTAACAACTAAAAAGAACTGATTTCAAGGAGAGGATAAAAAGAAAAGTTGGGAGGGATGGTAGGATGAAAAATATAGTTGTACTCTTTTGTGTTGCATGAAAAATTTAACTATCTCAGGAATATCCATTGAGGTCCTTACTTTTTTCCTGGGTATTTTCCACGAGTCCGCTAACCGCCTGCAAAAATACAATCTTCATGATTCATATAAATTGTGTCTACTTTCACTATTTACAGAATAGCGCTCCATTAGAGAGAATACAATGAACGTTTATTTCAAGTATATATATATATTAATTTTGTTCGAAAGTATAATTTTATTTTCTATATATTCAATGTTTTTAACATTTTTTGCTCTGTTTTCCGTTTTCCGAACATGCAAACATGCAATAAAGCATATTCTGAATGAATTGTTTAAATATTTTTAGTCAGTCAGTATATTTTCTCATGTTAATTAGCCTCATGCAATTATCTACAAAAAATATTATTTTTCACTATGTTTCTAGAGCTAATATTACATTCCTGTAACAAAATTATAAAAAAATATTTATTATAACAGTATACAACTTGTCGTAGGTTGTAGTATTGAATATTATTTAAGTAAAAAAGTCTGTAAATTCAATCTAATAGTTCCTACAATATTATGTTTTAATATTTTAATCCATGTACTTATCATGATTGTTAATATTCTTCATTGTTTTACGGATCTTTTAGAAGGCATTTAAAATATTGGAATGTTCATTCGATTAAAGAACATTCCAAAATAGAACGTTAATACTCACAGCCATGGAGGTGATAGAAGATTTTGAGAAAAGCCTTTCGGCTTCTTTGAACTTCCTGTTACGCTTGTCTGCCTTACTATTTGTGTTCTTATTGCTGGCTAGATATCTGTCCCAACCACGTATAATGTTACCGTATAATTGCGTGTCTTCCAAATAGCTACCCTCGAATGCATAGATCTGACGTTCTAAGTTGGCAAGAGTATCCTATAAAATTAAATTTTGCACTTATACAGCATTTAGTACAATTTATCATTAGACTGCGGATCTTTATGCATTTACGAAGAAATTAGTTGGATGAAATACAAAATAATAATAGATTAGAAAAATTCAAGAATATTGCAATGTTGTTTTTAACGTAACAAAGCCATTAAGGGATGAAATCAATTTTTATTTTATTCCTGTCTCCCACAATCAATGCAGAATATTTTTATTTTGCATAAAGATCCGCAGTCTATTTACCGTTTTTAAACGTAAAAGTAGAGGTCATTGAATTTTCTGGACCAATATCCAAGACCAAAACAAACCGACAAGGTTATAAAATATCCGGAATTATATTAATGGATGTTCATAAAGGTATTCCGCATTCGAATTTGAAAATCTTTTATTTCCACTGACGTAATAAGTAACAGGTTGAAGAATTTAGGTCAATATTAAAAACAGACTAATAAGGAAAACATTGCTAGAAGGTTATGTTAATATAACCTCAAACGTTCTAAGACGATGGAAAGTGCGCGAAGAATTTTTAATTTGTTGTTCGGACAATTGATATACGGGAATAATTGTTAGCTCCCCGCGAGAATATTTATTGAAACGGAGATATAATTTACTTGAAATCAGAAGAATTAATGAAACAGAGCAATTTGACAGTTTGGCAATACTCACGGCTATTTCTGCTTTTCGTTTCACTAATTCCGCAAGTTCCGCCCGTAAATCGACGGAGGACTTTGTCGACATTGTTTATTTAAATATATTTCTATAACACTAACAAGAACTTGTACTATTTTGCTGGAGAACTGTTTTCTTTTCGTTCAAGAGACACCAGACTCCGTACTCCGTACAATGAAAACTGTTCCGAGTGGTCTGAAGTTGGCGCTGTCTGAAATCAGACACTTCAAATGAACGATATTCAAATTCAGAAAAAATCAAGAGGAAATAATTTTGTTATTGTATTTACTGTGAACATTATTGTATAAGAATTCTATACATTTATATCAGTAAAAAAGGTATCTTTTAGACTCAATACTATGCAAGTTCCAATAATATATCAGTAAAAAATTAAAATTGAAAGTGGGTATAGGTTCTGTTCCATGTTAAATCTGACTGAGATTGGTGGCGCCATCTCATCGTACTTGAATGAAGTATTACCCCTAACGATATGCAACCTGAAAATCTTCCTTGCCATAAATGTGCTTATGTACACGAGCCCCTACATATAAAAATATAAATAAAGGATCATTATATATAAATTGTATTAATTTAGTAACTGAACACGATTATAAAAATTGCTGTATTTTCTGTAAATTTTTATAAAATGTCCGCTTTTGCCCTGCATCAGGAGAACCTTCACCATTATCAACATCCGCTAGCATAACTATCCGGCGATAATAGAACAATAGCTAACTAACAGAAAGCATTGTGACTTCAATAATAACGATGTCATCACAAAAATGGAATGTTGCAACAATTGATAGTGAAATATAATCGTTGCAAGTCGAACGAATTTCGAACTTTACATTAATTTCATTTTCTATCGCGAGATTAAAATAATCAATCAATTTCATTCAAGTGTTATATATGAAAAATTGTTAACAAATAAAACGATAGCGAATTCGAAATTTACCAATTCACCAGAATCAACCGTGAACCATTTACGTTATAAAATAAATGGTAAACATGGAAAATTGGCGAACCGATTTCCGATCGTACCGCGAACATTTAAATAGGTCAACGTAGCAAACGTTACTCCACTTAAATTGCAAATTTCACTGTTGGGTGTCCTCGAGTTTTTCACCGATGTTCGGTTTTTCCTTCGTCCAGGGTCGCATTCAAGAAAAAGAGGGAGGGAGAGAGAGATAAAAGGAAAGAGAGGGAGAAAGAGAGAGAAAGTGTGTAATTTCTCCCCTCCTGATGGAAATAGACATATTTGTCACCCTTCGCGGCGATATATGAAAGAACACGTGTTACCAGTCATTCAGTCTTTCCACGGCGACCATTATTGTTTCTCGCTGAAACATAGCTGATAGAAAAGCAATGAGTTGTCAAAATGCCGGCGAACTGTCTGATAAAGAAACTAATCATGTGAGTTTCATATAATTGTCTCAATTTTTTAAATATTGTCATGCGAGGAAAACCAATCTTCAATCATTTACTATATTACGTAGCCTGGAACACTTCACGATTTTATATTTAAATATCAACTATAAATTTACTGTTTTCAACGTATTAAAAATTGTTTGACAGGAACAATAATCGTTTGATCAGCAGGCAAAATAGAAGAAAATGTTTAATAGTTTAACCCTTTGCAGTCGGAGCTATTTTATACTCGAAAATTAAACATTTCTTCCGACCTAGAATATATAATTCCATTGTGTATGATTTTCTTCATTTTATGGATATGAAATTGATATAATACCTCATACAATACTTAAATGTGTAGTAATTAGTTAGATACCAACATATTACAATTATATAATAATTATATAATATATGATATAATATTTATATAATAATACAATTGTAGAATATTGTTTTGCACAAGGTAAGCTTATTATATGCATAATTTACTAATTTTCTAAAGAAAACCATTTTTAGCTTTTCTTAATAACTGTTCCAACTTATATAAAATTACCATTGGAATAGTTTTTCATGACAAATTTCGCTAATCAACCGAACAGTAGTATTGCATTAAAAAAACTGAAATTAAGTCGAGTCGAAACATACATGTTTCATAGTTATAGTTAAGCCGACTTTCTTCTGCAAAAATACGCTCGTTGCGCTCTCGCGAAACTAGATCACGGATTTTATTGTTAGTTTATCGCGTTCCCATTTTTTTTTGTTTCGTTTAACGAACAAGAAAAACCTAAAAGTGCAACGCACGGAAACTTATCAATTAGGTTGCACAGCTCCGAAATATTTTCTCCGAGAAAATCAACAGAAAATGATTTCCAAAATATTTACTGTTTTACATTTTTATTTGATGTAGTACTTACAAAATGGCTGACAGTTAAAGATGCGCGCCTGTACACTGGGTTGCGTACCATCAGGCATGGTCATTGTCCTGTGTTCAGATAAATAATTATAAATTTAATAAAAATGCCAAACTAATTAGAATTAAATCCATGAATTATTATACCCAAACTATTCGTGGCATTCTACTGATAGAAATGATTACAAACACGATACACTTTGGATCATGTTTATTTGTTTAATCCACGACATAGTAGAACCACGATTAATTGAACTAATCAGTGATTCGGTTCGGATAATTGAGGTTCTACTTGATCGTGAATTGCACAATGCGCCAAATTGGATCGTGTTTGTGCACATTTTAATCAGGAAAATGTGACGAATATAATTGCAAAGTTTCATAAAGAAATAATTGAAAATAAGAAAGTTATGTAACTGAATTAGTATTATCTCACCGATAGCGCAGATAAATTTTTCACAGATATCGTGCAGTAAACAGTTTAGCGCTCTCTGCCAGTGCTTGCTAAACAGTATGGACGTTCCAGCACCGTTTCCATGACTTTCCATATCACATCCATCATCCCACGATTTCCTTATTCGCGGTATTCGAGATATCTCGTGGAATTTTTCGTTCCCACTGCCGGGTTCGGTTACTTTCGTTTAACTTTCTCGCTCGACTGCGCTGGGATCTTCACCAGTTCAGTCCGAGTCAAGTGTCCGAGTATACTTTCTTCGTCGTGGTCATCGAGCGTGTCATTTAAAATCATCCGGAGGATGTTGATCTTATAATTGAACTCCTACATACACTATTATATTGATTACAAGATTTTTATTTTTCAAATCTTTTGTTTCCCTGCATAGCGAAGTATTAAACAAATTCTGAGATACTCTAAATTGTTTCTACATTTTATTTTGGACGGAACTTTTCTGGAGAGAATTTGTTTGTAAATGTTCAAGTTTATGTTCAAGTTTAATTGTGTATTCTTGTTCAAAAATGAAATTGTAAAATTATAATTGTGTAGCGTTGCGCTGAAAATTCAACCAGAACAATTACAATTGTGTATCCTTGCGTGAAGATTAATTTACAACGTTGGAGGTGTGAAACATTGCATAGAGATCGAATTGTGAAATTATAATTGCGTGAGGTTGTGTGAAAATTCGATGAAACAATTATAACCGAATTGAAATTAGAATTGAAAGATTGCAATTATAGTTAAGACCTTAAATAAATTGGTTTCGCAATGGGCATGTACTTGAACTCATTCGTGGAGGAGCGATCTACACGCAGGAAAAGCGATAAGGTATTAGAATGCAACGAGATTATGATAATGTGTTCCATAAAGTTTGTAATAATTACTAGACGGACTATGTTTGACATTGGAACTCCCAGAAATTACATAACTAGTCAAAACGGCTGTGTTTCTTCACATCCACAATTTTTCAAATGAATGACAATTCATTTTGTATAAAGTTCTATAAGAATTTGTAAAATACAGGCCACTATAATTCATTTCTTATAACAGGAATAAAGCGATAAGGTATTAGAATGCAACGAGATTATGATAATATGGTTCCATAAAGTTTATAATAATTATCAGACAATCTATATTTGACATTAGAACTCCCAGAAATTATGTAACTAGTCAAAACGGCTGTGTTTCTTCACATCCACAATTTTTCAAATGAATTCTCATTCATCTAGTATAAAGTTCTATAAAAATTTGTAAAATGCAGGCCACTGTATTAATTTCTTCTAACAGGAATAAAGCGATAAGGTATTAGAATGCAACGAGATTATGATAATATGGTTCCATAAAGTTTATAATAATTATTAGACGGTCTATGTTTGACATTAGAATTCCCAGAAATTACGTAATTAATCAAAATGACTGTGTTTCTTCACATCCACAATTTTTCAAATGAATGACAATTCATTTTGTATAAAGTTCTATAAGAATTTGTAAAATGCAGGCCACTGTACTCACTCCTTATAACAGGAATAATTTCTAGTGAACTCTGTGATATCTTTGAATTGAAAATTATTGCAAGGAGAACAAATATTGAAAGATATGAACATTCGCGTCACCTGATCGCAGATCGTCGCGTCGAACGTGACACAACAGATTCATCATGTGTCGCGAGAGAAACGAGGAGAGTCTTATGGGAGGTTCAAGGGGTTCCGCGGCTGCACCGTATGGCTAACGGGACTTTCCGGTGCTGGGAAGACGTCGATCTCTTTCCAACTCGAGAACTACCTCATTTCTCAGGTGAGCTAATGACAGGGACTAACGGGGCCGATGGGCAACCACTTGGTCGAAAGAAACTCAACAGCTGTTTCATTTTTCATTCTAAAAGGCGATTTCAATTTCTTGTGCTAACCCCTTGCCTTACAATATCGTGTCACACTGATGAAGATTTTGAACAGAGTCTAATAAATAAACTGCGGATTTTATGCATTTATGACAAAAAGGGGTACGTACAATATAAAACAGTGGACATATTAAAAAGTTTACTTGGCTCCTGTATGTTACAATCAATACAAACATTTTCTATTTTGCATAAAGATCCGCAGTCTACTAATAAATATGTGTGTTATCAATCTCCTTTAAACCGAGATGAAATTCTACTTTGGTTTTGTTAATGTATATGTAGTTATTGAAGAACATGTAGGCATACAACAGATATAAATCTTCTCTTTTTTTACGAAATTACAAACTCCAAAAAAGGTTCTACTTTTTCTGGATTCTTTCAAATCATTGAAACCGTAAAAAAATCGTAGGGCAAAGGGTTAAACGTTAAAAACATTTCTATAACATTTACAGTTAAGGCAACAGAAAATTCCCGAAGCTGAGAGTTTGCTTTTCCACAGAAATGGTGAATTTACATCACCTTGGAAGCTTCAAACATATTTTAAACATGCTTAAACGTACGTCGTTAATCGTACAAGAAAATAAACCATTGTATTCTGTAGATTCTAAAAGGTCATTCTATACAAGAAACAACTTCGTACCAGTTATGGTTCAAGCGCGAAAAATTCCGGAAGTTGGAACTTCGTGTTTTCCTCGAAAAATTAAACGTTTCAGAAGCTCCGTCGTAATTAACGCCAGTTTCTCGCAACAATGCCATAGATAATCAATCAGATTTCACCTAAACAGCTTTCTAATTGCAGGGGATACCAGCCTACAGCCTCGACGGCGACAACATCCGTCGAGGCTTGAACCGGAACTTGGGTTTCACGAAAGAGGATCGCGAGGAAAATGTTCGCAGAGCAGCAGAGGTAGCAAAATTGTTTTCAGACTGCGGCGTGGTCGCGATTTGCAGCTTTGTCTCCCCCTTCGAGGATGACAGAAGGTTGGCCAGGAAGATCGTCGAGGAGCATGATCTAAAATTCCTTGAAGTATATGTGGAAGCTTCATTGGCGATCTGCGAAGCGAGGGATGTTAAAGGACTGTACAAAAAGGCGAGGAAAGGAGTGATCCAAAGCTTCACCGGCGTTGGACAACAGTATGAAGTGCCTAGCCAGCCGGATTTGATAGTGAACACGGAAGCTCACACTGTGGAGAAGTCGACTGATATGGTGATTGACTTGTTGGAGAGGGAAGGTGTCATTCCGAGGATTCCCAGGGAAGTACAAGAGCTCTTTGTTGCTAGTGAGAGGGTTGATGCCGTCAAATTAGAGGCTGAGAGTCTGCTAAGTATGTCTTCTGTTTGCATGTGCTGCTTGTTACAGTTTTACCAATGTATTCTATTAGTTTGTACGATAGAAAAAGCATAATGATTAATGCAATAATTTGAAACATTTGCAGGCACCGAAATTAACGATGTTGATTTGCAATGGGTTCAAGTGCTGGCCGAAGGCTGGGCAAGTCCCCTAAGAGGCTTTATGCGAGAGAACGAGTACCTACAGGTAAGAGAAGGTTATTTAAAATGTGGAAGATATCACAGAAATATAAATGGAAAATTGAATTTTTCAGTGCCAACATTTCAAGACCCTGCAACAAAATGGTATTGTCGTTAATCAATCGATACCTATCGTACTTCCGGTCACCGCAGCCGAAAAAGAACGATGCAGAGATGCACCTGCATTGACCTTGAAGCATCAAGGTCGTCCTATTGCAATTCTGCGAAATCCTGAATTTTTCGCGCACCGGAAAGAGGAAAGGTTGTTGTGCAATCTTTGCACTTAACAGAATAATAATAATATGAATTATTATAAAAATATTATGAATAATGATTAAACCGAGTAAATTAAATAGCGAATTTTAATCGCAGGTGCTCCAGGGAATTCGGAACTAATGATCCCGACCACCCACACGTTAGAATGATTCAAAACTCAGGTGATTGGCTGGTTGGTGGGGAGCTCGAGGTTTTTGAAAAAATCAGGTGGAACGACGGCCTTGATGTTTACAGGCTGACACCGAATGAAATAAGGAAATCATGTGAAGAAATGGGTGCTGATGTCGTCTTCGCGTTTCAATTGAGGAACCCGGTGCATAATGGCCATGCACTTTTAATGCAGGTAGATTTTTAAGCAGCCGGATAATGAAACAAAATTTTTAAAAATTTCCGGTTTCCAGTCGATTAAATTTCCTCGATTAAAAATAATATTTAGGATACGAGGAAATACCTTGTGGAGGAACGAGGATTCAAGAAACCAGTTCTTTTACTGCATCCATTGGGAGGATGGACGAAAGAGGACGATGTACCATTGCCAATAAGGATAAAACAACACCAATGTGTTCTGGAAGAAGGAGTATTACACCAGGATACGATTCTCGCCATTTTTCCCAGTCCGATGCTGTACGCTGGACCTACGGAGGTATTAATCGATTTTTCAATTTATCGCCTTTATTTTTCTTCGATTTAAACATTAAATGAAAAAGAACTAAAAATTTTCAATTCTTGTCCTTCACTTTTCTTCGATCTATCATACTGATAACAATATCATGATTACTAACGACTTTTCACAGGTGCAGTGGCACGCGAAGGCAAGAATGGTGGCTGGAGCTGATTTTTATATTGTTGGTCGTGATCCTGCAGGTTTACCTCATCCCGACAAATCAAAAACACCTGATGGTAAATCTAAAATGTCAGAAATTACATTGATTTAAGTCCAAGTTATAGACGAAATAAATAAAAAATTTATTACTCGTTTATAATATTATGTTTCTGAATTTGCGATCTATTTATTGTTATTTTACGACACATTTTATTTCACTTACCTCAACAACAAGGTTTTCTAAAATAAGAAAATCATTTTTACAACATCAGGTAATTTATACGACGTTACACATGGATCCAGAGTACTGTCAATGGCGCCAGGTCTCAAAAATCTGCAGATAATTCCATTCAGAGTGGCAGCGTACGATAAAATGGCAAAGAAGATGGCGTATTTCGAGCCAGAACGATCTCAGGATTTCATTTTCATCTCGGGAACTAAAATGCGAGGTAAATCAAATTTTAAAAATAAATACCAACGCGTAGTTCATCTTACAACATGGAGTCTGAAGGGTTTAACCTGAGGAATCCAATATGGCCGCCGCAAGGTGAATGAATACTCGATGCTCATCTTTAATATCGGAAATGAAACTTTCAATTTAATATAAATGTACAAAATTGATATTGGTATCGAATGTTTAAATTCAAGATTAATATTAAACATTGATGGACAACATGTGCATTAACAGTACGGATCAACGTCGGAAATTAAAGTGTATCTCAAATTAGCTGGGTTCCAACATGGTCGCCGGAAGAATCAATCAACGTTGTTAATTAACGTTTACATAGATCGTAAAAGTACGGGATTAATATCAATATTAAATATCAACGATGAAAATACGTATTTACGGTACACATTAACGTCAATGATTGAAATCAATCTTCCAAAATGACCGCTGAATCAGAAAATTAGTGTACACCATTCATACAGACATTGAAAATGAAAAAATACAAATGTACAAAATCGATATCGTAAAAATTCTTCATGACCTTATGATTTAACATTGATGTTAATACTAAATATCGACCAACAAAATATACGTTAATAATATGATATATATATTAACAATAAATAGTGGGAATTCGGTGTAAATAGGCAATTAATGCTAATAATTCGTATCAATATAGAAAATAAAAATGATAACTCAATATTGAATCAATTAATTACAGAATTACTAATCGAGTTATATATAATCACCATTATATGTAAAATAATTCTCTCTGCTTTAAAAATTATTTAACGAGCAAATAAATCAATAAATATTAATAAAAACACTTACTTAGAAATCACCGTTTCCAGACAAAAACTTAACAAATCGATATTTTTTATTGCAGAGTTCGCAAAAACCGGAGAAAGTCCGCCAGAAGGGTTCATGGCGCCGAGGGCCTGGCGAGTAATAGCGGATTATTATGCGAATAAACAGAAAAATGGTGTCTAAACGCTAGACTGCGGCTCTTTATGCGATTATGAATATTTATAAACCAATTTACATAAACAGGAATCGAGATATTATTACATTCCTATAAAAGTAACAATAAGTCTTAATCAACATATTTAAATATTTGTCTATGCAGTATTTTAAAATATTAAACATATATATATGCATAAAATCCGCAGTCTGGTAAACGCACATAAAAATTGTTACCGTAAAATATTTGCATCTTGCACGTTAATTAACACTTCATCTACCGTGCTCCGAAAATAAAGATTAGCAATTAAGTGCTTCCGAATAATTTTTTCATTAATACATAGTGATAGCAACTTCATTTCTAAATCAATAAATTATTTCAATTACTATTGCAGTATACATATAATAATATCATTTAAAATTGTTATCCGGGTGAAAATAATAATTGTTTTCTCAAACACAGCACAGTCATTAAAAAATCCATTAACAGGTAAATAAAGTGTTAACAACGCTTAATATACATAAATAAGAATAGATATGATATATACATGTTATGTCTTCAGAATAAATTTGCCAGAAAATTCATTGCAATTCAACAGAATTTGTAATCATTTAACATTAACAGGTAGATTGTATTAGAATGTGGGCGATGGACGATGAAAACAAACACCACTTCAATTTATACCTCTCTAAATATCGATATTACATATGTATATGCGTGTTTCATATACACACGTTTATTGCATCGGACACGAGAATATTTCGTAACTTAGAGCTTTCGCTGCGGGGGACGTTTGCTTTTTTTTTCTCTTTTCCTATTTGTTTCATTATTTGTTTCTCCATCGTTCCTCTGGGGACCGAGGGGAGAAGAAGGTACGACGATTAGGATTCTCCGGAGATTAGACTCGGGATTTGGCTTCTAAGACGGTGATTTAAGCCGGTAGACCTGAAACAAAAAATTAACTATTCAAATGTAATAGCCTCTCGATTATAAATCCAAAAATTATCGAAATTAAAGCTTGGCATTCTAGGAAAGACAGAGATCCGAATGTTGCAGACCTTTTTTGACGTTCCGTCGACTCTGTATGAGACAAAGGGCCTAACCCTCCTCCTCAGAGTCAGAAATCAGAGTGGCCTGCAGAGAACTCTGCTTGGCCAGGGTTCTCCCGTGTGATCTTGACCTTGATGGCGGTGACTGTTTATTCCAAAGTGCTTCTAATTGGTCGAAATGCTGTGACTGAGCGAGTGCAGCTTGTTCCGGACCCAGTCCTGAAGGACTAGTTGTCAATCCCACTTTGCTGATCTCATCCATGGATGCACTAACGCTGAAACGACGCTGGAGATTCTCCACCGACGACGCTGATATTCCTGAAAAATATACACTTCCTTTCGATCTGCCCATTTTTGTCATAAGTCGTAAATGCATAAAATCCGCAGTCTGCTAATCATGTTGTACAGTACAAAGCAAAATATCATCGAAGTACACACCTGAAGTAAGGTGCCCGTACTTCCTGCGCCAGGTGTCGCTGTCCAAGGAAACCTCCTTTTTCAGCAACCTCTTGTTGGGCCGCTTCGGGCCTGGAGGCCTCATATCTCTAACATCACACCATGGTGCAACGTAGTCGGGTAACTTGACATACTGCGCTGGAGTATTGTGTAGACAGAGTATAGGCATGCATTTGTGCTCGAGCAGGTGCAGAGCGAGCCTGGACATGTCCATGGCCACCTCCAGACCCACCACAGGTACGTGCAGCATGATGCTACTCAGGGAACAGCCCTTCTTCGTGTCCCAGACGATTAAACTCTTGTCCTCGCTACCGGAGGCTGCTAGAGTTCCATCGCCAGATAGTCTTACACAAGTTATGAAGCCTAGGTGTCCCTTTAGGGTGTGCAGATCAGCGCCGGTGTTGATGTCCCAGACGATTAGGTTCGCATCCCTGGAGCCGGACACGACGATGGACTTGTCCAGGACAGAAACCGCGACGCAGGTTACGTGGTCTGTGTGACCCACCAGAACCTGTGGTTCAATGTGATGTCTTAATGTTATTGTCAACTCGATATTCAAGTTTACGTAAGATTTTTTTAAAGTTTCTTAAAGTTATTTCTTTGACCTGCGACAATTTGCCTCCAGCAAGCTGCCAGACCTTCAGGCTCATGTCCATAGAACCTGTGATCAGGGACTGAGAGTCTGGGGTGACTACGAGGCAGGTGATGTCCTGGGAGTGTGACACCTGGTACTTTTCTTCTGGTCCCGTCCCCAAGCTTACTATTCGTACTTGATTATCTCCTGTGTCGCATATCGCAAACCTAAAAAGTTTTTATCATCGCCGGTTAATAAGAATCATCTAAGAGAAAGTATGAAACAAGATGATTGTGTGGAATAACATGGCTACACACTTCATATCAGTGGAGACTGTGATACACCGACCACGTCCGCAAACAGATTGAATCAGAGTGCCAGAATCAGCTGCCCAAACTCGAATCGCGCCTCCCCTATCCGAACTGACAATTCTTCGACCGTCGAACATAGCTGTCACTGACGTAACAGGCGCCTGATGCCTAAACGTCGCTACCATCAGGCCCAACGTTAGCCCCCAAACTCGAACGGTCTTGTCCTCCGAGCCTGAGATCGGTACAAACAATTAAAACATGGGAAATTGTAATTAACATTCCACAGATGCTTTTGTTGGCAAGAAATGCACTCACCGGAAGCAACGAACAGCCCAGAAGCAGAGAAAGCGATGCAAGTCACACTGGCAATGTGTCCCTCGAACGTGGAAAGCAGCTCATGAGTGTTCAGCTGCCACAGATTCACTAGAGAGTCAACACCGCCGGTGACCGCCATCGCTCCATCTCTGGAGATGTCCAAACAAGAAATAGAAGCGGTGTGTGGGTGTAGAGATTCCTGCTTTCCAGACTTCAGAGTCTTCAAGAAGGCCTCTTCGCCACGGAAGCTCCAATAAGTGACTCTATCCCCTGCTGCTGTGATCAGGAAGTCATCCTTCTCCGTCACCTGTTTAAGATCATCCACATTATAAACTTAAATAACATCTCCGTTCCAGATTAAAAATTTGGGAAGTTAGTTCATGTCCAGTTATTCGAAAAATAGGGCTTCAACGCAACCTTGACAGCAGAGACATCAGCCGATGGATTGGGAGGCAACGTTCTAGTCAGTCTGCCGCTGTGCATGTCGAAAACGGAGACTTTGCCCTTGACCCCACCCACAACAGCTCTTCTGCAGTCCGTGGCCAAGCAAATGCTCTTCACGTCACCTTGATGGCCCCTCAAAGTGTGAATCTCTGTGCCGGTGGCTAGAGACCTCAGGTACAGCTTCTGGTCCTCGCAGGCAGCCAACAGGAACAATGAATCCGCAGATACGTCCAGCATCATCACTGCTGTGGGCAAAGTTATGCTCTTCAGCAACGTGAACCTCTCCAGACACCAGAGGCACACGGTGCAGTCCGAGGAACCGGAAACCAGGACCTCGCCAGCGGAATTGACGCAAACGGAGTTCACGGGACCTCTATGATGGTCGACCTTGATAAGGACGTAGCCGGTCAGCAGGCTCGTGATTATGATCCTTGAATCCTCGCCTCCACTGTGATAGAAAATTAGAAGAAACGTTGATCATTTGTGACTTGTAGAGACTTATACTGGGTTAGATCCAACATCTTGTATTTTGTCGAACTTTGTCAATCACAAACATGTGTTGTTTTATATCACTTGTGTATAAATATGAAATAAAAGATTCCAAGCAGAATGTGTAACGACCAGACTGCAGATTTTTCTACGTAAACCTTTCCCGAAGCAAATCAACAAACATTTACAACAATTAATTCATTCCTTTAGAATGAATGTCAATCGAATTAACGACTCGCGCATAAAATCCACAGTCTAGCAATGACGTCCAACCACGCAAGCTCGAAATGACTAACAAGTAACTGAATATCAAATTGTAAACCTGACAATCACAGTATTCTTGAGCGCAGTGGTCAAGCACAGAACAGGGGCGATATGTTCTCGGATTCTTAGCTTTAAACTGAGTTCTTTCATGTCCCAAACGATGATGGAAGTGTCCTCGGAGCCTGTCAGCAAGTATTGCGAGTGTTGTGTCACGGCTAAGCATGATATTGGGTTCGAGTGGCCTAAAATAATTTTATGGTTACAACGCAGAGCGGTGATACAAATGATCATGTTATTATGGTGCAATAACAGAAGATTACATGATATGCTAGTTTGGTGGTTGCATTTGTTACTCAGACTGCAAGTCAGCATGAACGTGATCTATTTACCTTTGAACGTGTGAACCAACTGGGCAGACATAACGTGCCAGAGTTGAGCATCGCCTTGAAAGGGCACAACGATAACGTGTTGCCCAGAAGGAGCAGCCTCGACCAATTTCACCCCTTGCGGACAAGACAATATGCGAATCTGAAGCGGCAAGGGTGGTTGCAGCCATCCGTTCAATGGCACTAACAATGGCGCGGTGTAGCCATCGCACCATGCCATTGCTGCTGTAACCATTCTGCTCACCTTCAATTAGAAACATGTGTTACAGGCAGAAAAATGGAATTAGCTGTATTTCCATAAAAAAAGTTAACTCTTCTCACCAAGTCTCCACCATCTTCAGCAACAGGTCTCAGCCAACAAATGAGTTGTGCTCCTAATTGCAGAGGATCCCTCGTCAGGATATCACTGCACTTCCTTACAGTGTAATAAACCAATTCCAAATCCCTTTCCAGCAAGTACCTCCTCGAATGCTCCAGGACGCATCTCAAGTAGCTAACTGAGACCATCTGCACTGCAGCAAGGAGGAAATCAAAGGCGCAGACAGCCAACTTTTTCAGTTTCTCGACGTCCCCAGCCCTCAGAAGATGTAACCAAGCCTCCTCAACGTGCCTCAGATTGTAAGTTGTATCATTGGACCTTGGCCTGCTCTGGAATGGTGTCTTTTTAGGCGTTTCCTCTTCCGGTGAGGACTTGTCGTCTTTCTCCTCGAACACTTCTGAGAAGAAGAGGTTTGCTAACTCGCCGTGATAGGTCTTCAGGATCTCTTGGTTGGGGAAGTACCGTTTTCTGGCCAGGTCTCGGATCGGGTAGCGCCAGGAGAATAGCAGCCTTCCGCTCATCACGCGAACCTTGGAGTTCAATCAAATTGAGTTCATAAATCTTTCGAAATTTAAAAAAAAAAAATACCTTTAGATAATCGTCGAACGTTCTTCTAACCAACGTCCAGGTCGAGAAGTTATATTTTCCATTTTTGAGGAACAAGGGGCCATCCTCGACCGTTGGCATGATCACTTCTAGGATCTCTGTCTCAGAAAGGCCATACTCTGTGGAAGCCAAAATGGCGCCGAGCCTGTCTGCAGCACACTGACCCACCAATTTCTCTAATTTATCAAACACACTTTCTGTTTCCTGCGGATCTGGTGCTAGGTCTTGAAGTTCAATTAAAATCTGAGAGCTTCTCAGTCGTTCCTTTTGCATTGGCGTCAAACGCAGCATTTCTGGCGGAATTGCCGTTGTCACTATGAAATGCACCCCTAAAATAAATATTATAATCGTATAAATGTAAAATGAAGAAGTGCAATGCAACAATAAAGAACTGGGTCTGACCTGCAGGCAGATTTAAAGGAAGCCACGACAGCGCAGCGATGATGTCGCATTCGAGAGGATGCAGCCGATGTAGGTCATCGATCAGGATCAACAGCTGCTCCTTGAGCGGCTCCTCTTCGATTCTTCTCATGATCAGCCCGAACCAGTTGTTCAAATACAGTGGATCGAACGAGGCGTCTTTCGGCAGGTTCCCGTCCAATTGGCCAGAGAGGAATCCGATATGTTGGCATAGTACTCGAAGCAGCTCGAGGCTGTACGCGGACCGGGGGGTCGAAGAGCATAGCCGAACCACCGGGAAAGTTGCGCAATCCAGCCAGGAACTTGCGTCCGTGTAAATCCTCGAGAGCAACGAGGATTTCCCGGAATACTTGCCGCCCTTTATCAGTATCGGACCGTGTTTCTGGCTTTTACCTAAATGTATGTAACAGATCATGCATGCATACAAATGTTCTGTTCGCTCGAATTAGAAATCATTTTTGCTTCGTCAATTTTCTTTGGCAATTCAATGAACGAGGATTTTATTGGTTCAGTAATGAACGATTTTATTTTATCAATTTTTATTAATCGAATAAAAAACAACCTTGTCATAATTAACTGAACAATTGCGTTTTACATCAGACGAGTGGTATAGCCTCGTTTCTTTCCGGACAAGTGAAACAATATCTGATTGGTAAAACAAGTGAAATAAGTCATATTTGGTCAGACAAGTAGAATAAAATATATTTGGTCAGACTAGTAGAATAAAATTGATCGGACTAGTAAAGTCTCTTTAGTCAGACAAGTAGAACGAAGTCTACAGAGTAGAATTAGTGGAATAAAATCTATTTGGTCAGGCTAATGGAATAGACACTATTTGATGCGACAAAATAAGATCTACTCGGTGAGACACGAGGAATAAAGTCCATTAGGCCCGACAAGTGGAATTAAAGCTATTCAATCAAACAAGTGGAATCGAAGGTATTCGATCAGGCAAGTGGAATTAAAGGTATTTGATCAAACAGGTGGAATCAGAGGCATTTACTCGAACAAGTGGAATGAAAGGTATTTGCCGAGACAAGTGAAATAGAAGGTACGCTAGAAAGCGTATTTCTAACCAGACAATTGCTTTTAGTACGTGTCTTTTTAAAACAGTAGTATAAACATATCTCTCTCTCTCTCTCTCTCTCTCTCTCTCTCTCTCTCTCTTTCATTCATTTCAAGTGGAAGGAAACTTTATATGGCCAGACACGTCAATTGAAACAGGTTTATTCGAATAATTGGAACAACATTTACTTATTGCTAATCGAGCAAACGAAATAAAACTGTTAAAACAAATAAGATTGTTTATGATCAGAAAAGTAAAAATAAAAAATTGTCTATGGTCAGAGAAGAGAAATTATAAAATTGTTTATAGTCCGAAAAGAGAAATTATAAAATTGTTTATAGTCCGAAAAGAGAAATTATAAAATTGTCGATGGTGAGAAAAGTGAAATAATAAAATTGTCTGTGGCGTCATACAAGTGAAATAAAAATATAAATGTGCTGGTGGAGTCGCGTAACCAAGAAAATACATTGTCGAGAGGCATTCTTACCGGATATTAAAAGCTCTTTGATCCGTCGAATGTGTTCGTTGGTCTCCTCGTAGGGTTTCACGATCCTGAGGAGCGCGAGATGCATCAGGCTCTCGGCGTACACCTCCTGCACCATTTTCTTCTTGCTTTTTATCTCGGGATCGGCCTCGATCGACGCATTAACCAGAGTCTGCACCCGGTTCACGAGCAAACGGCACACATGGGAGAGGTAGACCTTGTGCGACCTGTGGTTCGGATTAATTCCGCCCGGCTCCTGTTCTACTTCCACGTTTATTATGTTTCCCGATGGCAGATTATCCGCCACGAGAGTTTTCAATGACGCCACCGCCCTCGCGCTCTTCTTTCCCTTCCACGATCGCACCACGGATACTATACCATCCCGAGACTCGTCTAACACTATCAAAAAGTTCGAAACATCGCAGATTTTAACTCTCGAGTCAGCAGCGCGTTCGCCAACTTGCTACCAACACTAGACAATACTAATTTATTCACGTAACTTTGTTGTTCCGAATTATTTTTCTGTGGAACCTTCGCCGGCTTGTTCGCGGAATTGTTCTGATTAAAATGAGTACCAACACGATACACTTTGGATCAGGCATATGTTGGTTAAAGTTTCGTCAATAAATAACTAAAAATGAAGATGTTAATGTATACTATCTTTTGTTACTCACTCAAAGCGTACTCCAGTTGTCTTTCCGCAGTGCTCTTCAATATATTTCGGATCTCCTCGTTGTCGCGTTTTTCTGAAACAACGGCTTCCGCTGCTTTCTTTAAGGCTTCTCTAATTGTTGGTTCATTGTTCTGCCAACTGTCGGCCATTGTACCGTATCTGTCAATGGTCAGTGAGAAAATCATGAGCAATACAATTGCAATCAGTTTTTAATAAAATCAATATTTAACAAAATCTGAATGGTTAAGAATCATGAAAACTGTATTTAATACTTTCTTTTGTTTATTCGTTTATCCCACGATCATAATGTAGCACATATTTTATTAAAACGCAGACTGGATGAAAAATGGATAAAGCGGAAAAAAGATATTAATAAAAAAGCGGAACGACTACGAAAAGTGGCGAACGAGCGAACAGGAAATAGAGCAGGAAGCGTGGCACGTAAAAAATCCCGGATTTTACAGATTACCGTAATGAAATCGGAATTTTCCAGGGTTTTTTTCTTTTTTTGCTACTCACTCACGCCCACACAATTTCCATTCCGCTGGGTAACAACGCGACAATAAAACATAACTACCTGCCAGCTTTCAGCGTGTAGCAATTACTGTCGCGTTCGTAATACTCCTCCATCATTGAGCACTGGCTCGAAAGAATCTCGTATGTGTCTTTGGTCAGCTTTGTCGGCACCCATCCGGCATTGTACTCGTCACCGACCAACAACTTCAACAACAAAAATCGATTTCGGCTTTGTGAAAATCCTATTGACCGTTGCTGATGTTTCGGAATATAGTTCAAAGTCGTTCTACACCCCCTTCGCGCGTGGAGCACGTAATTACACATGATATTTTATGTGTCCAGTAAAAAATTGTATTATGGTGTTGTGGAAACTGTAAAGATTCTAGACAACACTATAAAATGACGTTGTAGAATAATATTGTAAATAATGTCGGAAAATAAAATGTCATCGAATAAGATTGTAAAATAACACGGTACATACTATTTTTAAATAACATTGCAAGATAAGATAGTAAATAATATCTTTAAAAAATATTGTGAAATATTGTTGGAGAAATTGTAAATTACACTGTACATTTATATTGCAAAAATTGTAAAATAAGGTAGCAACTTCGTAAAGTAATGATGGGAAAATTGGATTCTGAGTAATTGAGATTATGCAGTAAAAGTTGTAGAGCAAAATTGTAACTTAGTACTGCGCGTCGCCGTGTAGTAAATGAAATTTTTATGTTATCTTACACGCGCGGAACGCGGCATCGCATTAAATAATTTATGATGACGTTTATGAGCAGTGAACTTACCAAAAAGAAGCAACCCCTCGAATGTTGATGAGCAGCGTGTATTTCATCGAGAAACTGCTCGGCTAGAAACGGATTTCGATCAGGATTCACGTTCGTTGCATATTGCATGTCCACTAATAACACCTGCGTAATGTTTCGTTGGTTAAAAGCTTGCAGAATAAAACATACACAAACGATCAGAAATTATGAAATTGTAAAGGAAGGATTTCAAAGCGAAATTGTACGATGAAGCGAATAATGCTGAAACGAGGTCGTTAAATAAAATAGAGTGCAAGATAAAATTGCGAAATTAAATGAATGATTGTGGAATGAAATTACAAAATTGTAAAACCACTTTTATCATTTTACAGGAGCTTCTGCCAGCATTTATCGTTCGATAGTCGTTAGCGAACACGTAAAACATAAATGAAAATTGAAATTCGATATCGTACGATAATTTGCAATTGTTCATAAAATATGTTATGTTCTCCTACCTCGATACCCATGTCGTCGTACATCGATTGCAGCTCTGGCCCGACGAGTTCCAAAAATTGTTGCCTTTCCTTGATGAATTCTGCGAATATTTTTCACAAAATTATAACTCCAGACTGAATTTAAATTGCGACTCTACATTAAGGCGGTAGATTCGTTTCCAGAATTGCGAGGGTGCGGGATGCGCGTTCTCATTTCTCGATAATACAAAGATGGGATTTTTCAGTAGTCGAATCGCTAGATAAAAGATCACTCAAGGCCGCGATCGCCCTCAGAGGTTCTATTTTTATGTTTACGAGGCGTAATTTGCATTATTTGGCAGCATTTAGCTATGAAAATAGGACTACGAAAAAATAGAACTCTTGAGAGCGGCCTAAATCGATCTTTTATCTAGCGTTTTTGGAAAACGCGCATCCCGCACCCTTGCAATTCTGGAAAAAAGAGTCTACTCCCTTAAATTCAGATCTTTTGTGTACCAAAAATGAAACTTAAAGTCTATTGAATGAAAATAAGAGGCTACTTAATGTAAAAAGTTGGTGAACAATATTGCAGTGTTACAAAATGCACAATCCTTGATATAAGCGCCGGATCGGCCATGTTGACTGGCATAAAAATTGAACGTTCTTATTAAAGTCGATGTTTCATGTGAGTCATCATCGGGGAAAGCTCCTCGAGGGCCCATTTATTGGAATTCTGTTACGTGGGGATTAAATTTCCCGCCTCCAGGCACGTGAAATTGAAATAAACGAACACACGACTTACTACACTACGATAGCAATCTGTCAAACATTAAACATCGCACGCGAAATTAAAAAATAAGAGAATCTCGCACGTCTATTTTTCCAATAATTTTAAAAAATCAACAGAGAACGTGTAAGAGAACAACAGCAGAACATGTAAAAATAATTTTCGCCATTTGCCTATGAAAACATTAAAAAATCCTCTCATTTACAATCCGAATGTAATGTACAAGAATAAATGTAAGCATACACATTAAATGATTACAAACAAGGAAATCAATATTGTAAATCAGAAATGTTTAGACAGGTGGAACAATGAATGAACGATCAAGAATCTTCTTAAACAATGAACAAATTAGTTTATTAAACGACTGACAACTGTTTCGATCATTGAACAAACGCGTTCGTTATTGTTCTTAATTTTATCGTTGTTAGTAACATCGCTTTTTCTTTGTTAATTAATTTAATTTATTGTCGCATGCCTACTTGAAAAAAGTTTTCCTAGCTTAATGGTCGAAAAACGCTATTCTTCTTTTTGAAAAGAAACCTGAAAAAACATTTGCCAAATTTGCTATTTAGTAGACAAAAAAATTAGCTGATTTTTTAATCGTTGTATTTAACAGATTGAATATTTCAACTGCGTTAAATTAGGATAACTTTTTCATAACAACCATATCTAGAATCATGCCACATTCACACATACACTCCGACAAATAGTCCAAGCAATAGCAAAAATGGACGTCTAGAGACATATACGAAAGAATCGACGAACACATGGCTACACAGGCACTTAGGTGTGAACACGTAAACAAGTATTAATTTACAATTCCAGTGCACGAACAGTATATTAATTCATCATGTAAAAGAGAGAACGATTTAAACAGTTTAAAAAATTATTTTTCGTATTTTCTGTGGAGAGGAAACATTGAATTCGTCATTTTCATCATATTGGATATGCTAAAAATTTCAATAATTAGACTGGTTTTCAAAATATTCTTCACTGAACAATAAATAATAATCGAGTCAATCTTTCTTAATTTCTTAATACGCGTTCTCCCTCCACAACATTGAAAAAATAATTATTCGAACTATCTCGGTGCTCGATACTCGCAAAACATTGACAAGAATATTTAATAACAATAATTCAATATTTTAACGCCCACAGAACATTCCACGATACAAATAAGTAGAAACGTTTCTCTTCGTGTGATGTTATAAATGAAGCAAGTTAAACATCAAATTCGTCTCTCCACAGAAGAACAGAAACAATAATTAAAAATCGTGAAGATAACTGAATATTACGAAACGGATGAACCAAAAAGAAAAACATTCTTCGATACACATACACATCGAACGGATCGTTTGAGAAAGCGATAGTGTGTGATAGTGTGTATGCAGAATGTGTCGTCCACATCTACCAAACGCGCACGTACACGTATACAGCTAAGAGTATTAATAACAACCGTACAGGCGGATGCTATGCCGTTAATTAAAAGCTTTGGAAGGCCGGAATTTTAATGGACTTTCTGTTTGTCCTTGTCGCGACGAGGAAAGCTCCTCGCGTCCAACAATAAGTCCGAAGAGATACTGAAAAGTTTTCGTTTTCAGGCCAATTAATCGAAATAAACGAATCTGCATAAACATCCGCCGGCCCGGATGCCACAAGATAAAAGAAGGATTAGAGGATAAGACCATTCCATTCTCCAGCGATGAAAATTTTAATCAGCCTGGGCGCTGGCAAGTTTTTAGGGGGTGGTCCGCCCTTAATCACCCCCGCGATCAGCTCCACTTCCAGATTCATGCTGGCGATTTCCCTTAATCCCTCGAGCTCAATGCAACATTTCTCCCGAATCACGAAAATATTCTGCAGTCCGCTCTCTGAGTGAGCCAACAGAGAATGAAATTGTATCAGATCCGAGTCGCTGCTCCCTCTCCCCTGCTTTTTCATTGAAACAATATTTCCCAGAATTTGTTAAAAATTATTTTACACACTGTAAACATTACTCCGGTAGGACCGGAACTCCCCGAACAACCGTTTTCACTTTGCAAAGTGGTTTTAATCGCGACGCGAGAGTACACGTAGCACTATGATTCCTTCGATTTCAATTATAAAACCTTTCCTGCCGTACTGGTGACATTTTTCTGATTAAAACGAGTCCAAACACGACCTAGTTCGAAGCACATTCGCCGGTTTGATCCGCGATTTAGTCGAACCTCGATTATCCGAACCGATGGCGGATTAAACGAGTAAATATGATTCAAAGTGTATCGTGCTTAGGCTCGTTTTAATCGGAACAATGCAAGTTCTATAAAGAAGGCTATGATAGTAATAATAAAAGCTAATTTATATTATCAGTTGCAATGTTATATGCAAACACTATAGGGTTGAATAAAACAAACATATACCAAATTATTTAAAAATGCATTTTATTAAAAATAATATCACGTCGGTAAGCTTATATCTGATCAACAAAAAATAAACAAATCATAAAATAATTACACAGCCTTATGCTCCAATATAAATAAAAGCAGCATATGTATTGCCAATGAGTAATTATTAATATAACCAAATCTTTGAACGTATGGATTTAAATAAGAAGTGATGAATTATCTTAAATTTATACTGTCAATTAAATGATTGATTTAAAAAATTCTCATTTTTAAAAATTCAATCAGTTCATCATTTTCCAATTTGCGGTCTGAGAAATTTTGATTAATTTAATTTTAGAAAATTCTTACTATGTAAATACCTGATTAATTTATCAACGGAACGAGGCTATTATTTAACACTAAATAAACTGATCACCTTGTATTAATTAATTCTTCTTCGATTTCCTCCTTCTTCTCTTTCTCTCTTTCTCTCTCTTGATAATGATCTCCCTCTCTACAAGTAGCAACAATAAAAATCGACTTTATTTTCTCTGGATAATCTCTTAAAACGTGGACCCCATGGACACAAACTGTTTTATATAGTTCTCTGTCTTTCTCTCTCTTTATAGTATATAATAATTTCTCATATATAATAATCGCACAATTTTCAACACCTACATATACTTTCTTAAACCTCTAAGCTTACTCTCCCGAATTCTCGTTTGTGTCATGTATTGATTGTATCTCCTCCTCCTGTTAAATAACAATCAAAATATTTCGTTCTCATTCGTCATCAGGCTATCTCTTAAACAGCAAATATCTCTTAACATTAACAATAATTAATCGTGACGAATGACAATCATGATAAACAACCTCTGGTATATTAACTCTCAATACATTTACAAACGAATAGAGATCTCATAAAAATCGAATTCTTCGATCAACGATCGATCCCGTCGATTAAGTAATGTTATTAATTAATTAGGTAACTTTGGTGAAGATTGTCCTCGCTTTCCGGTCTTCTAGTTTCTGTTTATTCTCTCTCTCTCTCTCTCTCTCTCTTTCTCTCCCTATCTCGATTTTTGTATATTCGAGAAAATCTATTCTCTTTTTCTTTTGTTTGTAATTTTTATCTTATTTTTGTTTCGTTGGTTTTTTTTCTTTTTTTTATTTCATAGTTTGTTTCGTTAATTTGTTAATCGTTCCTTTTTGTACTGAATTTATATTGCTGATCGATGGTGCTGGGTCAAATAACGTAACTCATCTTCTTTTCCGTGAATCTTCCTTCGCGCGAATTAGGTTGTGCCCATTTTTATTAATATCCCGGTGAATCTGTAACAGAAAGGTGCGAATGTTCATTAGGGAAACAGATTTTTTTGTCGAGGTGTCGCACGGTGATCATAAATCAGCGTCTAGATGTACGTAAAAATATGATACATGCGACAGAATTTTGTTAAAAACAAAGCTTTGCTGTTTTTAATTATTTTTATTATTTATTCATGAAACATCCACTAACAGATTCGTCACACTTTTCCGATTAAAATGAGCCCAAACATAACATCAATCGAAGCATATTTGCCTGTTTAATCCACGACTTTGTAGAGCCTCGCTTATCCGAACCGATCATATCTGAATCATGCTTCTACTTGTATCGTGGATTACACGAGTACATACGAACTGTATCGTGTTTGGACTCGTTTTAATCAGAAAAATGTCACGAATATGTTCGCAAACGTTTCATTACTAAAATTTGAAAAATAAATCACAGTTATTAAAAAACGAGATTGTTCGATATAAGATAGCTAATAATTTCTCGACACAAAGGAATGAAGAAGGAAATGTATATTATAAACGAGAGTGGTGGAGTTCGATTAACATTTCAAAGGAGAGAGATCCGGTTTTATTTATTTGTATGAAATTGATTTTTGTAGAGGGATACCGGAAGAGAGCCACTGAATGCTTTGGTCTCTGAATAGAAATTGTAGTTGAGCGTTCGCCGTGTGTACAGTGTCAGGGCCGCTTTATTGACGTGAAATGCATTATGCAACCTTGATGCAGCCCGGTTGCAGAAAATGCACTGCGAGTGGTCCGGCGAACGAATTTCTCGCGATATCGATTTCGCCCTCAAAATTAACCCTTTGTTCTGAACAATCAGCTCCGTTCAAAGCCTTCGCACAGCGTTCACCGAAATTCCTATGTTACAGAACAGTAATTCCTGTACCGGCTATCTCGCAATCGCCAGCGCGGAATGTTGTTAACAATAAAAAATATATTAATGCTATCGGCCCACTGGTTCGATCAATTGTTATTTAAAAGCGATTTCTTGAAAATGATCTAAATTGAGATCGAAACGTTGAAGTTAATGTGATAATTTGCAAAATTGCTTTTAAATAACAATTGATCGAACCAGTGCGCCGATAGCATATATATATATATATATATATATATATATATATATATGTTTTATTAACAACTTTACGATCGATATAAGGAAACAATTGTTAACAATATACAATATTTTTTAATAAATTCATTACATTTCAAGTGGGTCACTTAAGTTTCTGGTAATTTTTTTGCCTGTATTATTTAATTTTCTATTAAATGTATTTGGTAATATATGATATTTATTAAGGGGTTAGGACACAGTAACAAGTGTGGAAAATATAAGATTATTAAACAACAGTACAGAAAAAAGTGAATGATCGATTAATATAAGATTTTGTATTTCAGTTTACTATATTATGAACTATAAAAAAATGCTTCTAATATTTAAAAAATAATTTTTTCTTATGCCTTTCGTCGTCTTTGCTCGGAATATCTTTTCTTCCAGATGGCCAACTGGTGTACAAGATTCCTACAAATCGAATTAACTGTATCAAAAATCCCAAAAATGTCATAAACTGTCATATATTCTCTACGCATTGACGATCGCATATTTAAATTTTTTTGAAAATTAACAAAATCGCAGATATTTTTTTAATGACTGATGAATTTCGGTAGAATATTTGTTAATTTTTTACTTATATTTAACAAAATTATGCGAAAATGAAACAAAATCGGACTACCACAAGAGACGTCGTCTCTCGGAGTCATCCCCTCATATGTAAAGACTAAAAAGTAGAAAATAAAAAAATATATTAAAAAATCTTTTAACAACCACGCTTATATTAAAATGCACTAAAAAGGAGAAAATAATTTTTATAGACATTAGTGACTATAAATAAAAGCGTGGAGCGCCCACGAAGATTACGTCAATATAGTTTAGCGCTCCACGCTTTTATTTATAGTCGCTAATGTCTATAAAAATTATTTTCTCCTTTTTAATGCATATTAATATAAGCGTCGTTTTTAAAAGGTTTTTTTACATAGAATTTTTAATTATTAGTTGATTTGTGCCCTACTCTGCTGTGTCCTAACCCCGTGAGTAAAACGTCCACTCGGTCGAGATAATTAAACGTGGCGAAATGATCGAAATCGAATTTCTGCATAAAAACAATGTCGTCCAATAAACAATTTTCGAGGGAGGGTAGATAAAACGAGGGACTCCCTAAGCACGGTAGAAGGAATCTCGTTCATTCTAATTGGATTCACCGCGAGCCTCTCGAGGAATCGTCGCTTACGATCGATTCGAGGATCCTCCTTCTTTTTTCCACCACGTGCTTCATCTTGCCTCGGTCCAGTTCTTCTAGGTGAACCCGCCGTTTCCGTTTTATCCACTTTCGTTTTAATGGATCCCCGGCTCCGTGAAAATTTCCCGAGGATCCGGTTAAAATGGATGTCGTCTAACGACGCTTTCACGTCGCTGACACTGACAACGAGTGCACTCTACTTCTCTCCTGTCCTCCACTCTCCTTGCAATTCTGCACTACTGCCACGGAGCTAGTCCGGTTTCGATGAACGCTCGTCGGTCTGTTTACAGACACTTATCCGGGGGTCTCGATAATTGCTGAGCGCCGCGCCGCGTTCCTCGAGGACGTATCCGCTCCATTTGCTTCAACGTTGTACATACTCTCTCGCCTTTTTGCCTTCTCTACGTGGGCATTGTTCCTGGATTACGAAAGGAAAGATGCTCTTTCCCGATTGTTTGCGGCCGCTTTGTATTCTCAGTTGCGGTTTAATCCTCTGGAAAATTGATTTTGGGAAGAGCAAGCTGCTCCCTCGAATTCTTGAGGTTTGATTCTGGTGGTTCTCTGTGTGGTTAGAGTGAGTGGAAAATTTTTGGGAAAATTTCGAAAAATTCCTCCGAGCATGTAGCTCAAGGCTGCATAGGTTAACACTAAACCTACCGAGCACTAAAAGCGATTAAAATGTTTTAACTTATAAAAATGACAAAGCTCTATTTATTTCTATTCTCTGCAATTTTGATGACAATATATGCTTGGAGAAAGAAATTTGCCGAATCAATTTCCATGTAAGCAACTTGATCATTTCAATCATTGCAAAATGAAAAATATAAAACCGATCATTTGACCGGCAGTGGTAGGTTTAGTGTTAAATCGTTCCTTAACCGGTGTTCCGCGAGCTTTTTGCAAGTGTTCCGCGAAATTCCGCTAGACATATATTAAATATATTTAATAATATATTTTCTGAAATATATTTATTTCTACGCGGGATGTTTCTGTTTGTTTTTTGGATCATTAATTTTGGTGTTCCGCAAATTTTTCGTATAATCAAAAGTGTTCCCCGACTTCAAAAAGATTAAGAACCACTGCTTTGAATGTTCGAAAGAAATTAAACGAATGCAGAAATGAACATTCGGAATGGAATTCCGCGGCTTCTTCTGCGTTACGACGTAATTTACACATATTTAGAATGCGTCATAAAATTCTATAAGAATTCAGTAAAATACTTTCAAGCGTGTGGTCGATGGGTACATACTTGAATTAGTCGTCGGTTTTGTATGTTTAGTTCAGCATCTTTGTTCATTCTTAATTTATTGGTGTTTATTTTCAGTTCTGTGAAAGAAAAATCGAGATATCTCATTGGAGAATCTCGCGGACCGGCAGCGAGAGCAGTGTATAAATAAAGATGGCGAATCGATCTCGTTCACTAGTTAATTGAATGTCAGCCGATGTTACTGGGACATCAACTGATTCCGCTAACAAGTTCAATCGACAACGGGGAATACATTCTCGATTTCAATAATTGGAATAATTGGATTGCTTGCGCAACGATAGCTGAGAGGAAACGATGATTGAACGGTCCGCGAGTAACCGTTGTAAAAACGGCTTCAATGGCCGCCATTTTTCATTTGGGTTTTCGCGAGGACGAGAGCACTCTTCAAAAATTTCCATCGAATGGGCCGATCAATCTGACAAATGTTATTCACTTTTATTTAAAATATGGACCTCAAAAATGGAAAGTGTTCCACTAAATTTTTACTGAACTTTGCACCGTAAACATGTGGAAAAATGAGGTCAAGCTTCATCTATGTTTCCATCCAATATATAATAAAATAAGATGCACTATTATTATAGATGATTAACCCTCGTACGTTCCTCAGGGTGAAAATTCACCGCATTTACCTTTTTCACATATATAACACACATTATAAAACACGATTGATTTCTTTTTGTCTGTGCTGCAAAATCTATTTCTTTGAAATGTCACACTATAATTGAAGCATAATTCGTTTGTTTGAAATGTGAAGTAGGAAGGGGTGAAATATTATTCTAGGATCTTTTATGCAGCTATATCTGTGGAGCGTATGAGGGTTAAATCAGAAGTTCCGTTAATATATAATAAGAATTCTTACGAAGAGTCCGATTACATTTTAGCACGGCAGTCGCGCAGGCACGGTCTCGAAACCAGAAACTGAAAGAAAAGGGGACGTTTTCCATTGATCCGGGGCTAAAACACCACGCCCAAGAATCTTCATGCAAATGCGCCCGAAAAGTTGTAACATCCCGATAAAATACCGGGGAGGATGGCAGAACGTTTCCCGGACGCGAGATTTGAAAAGGAAATTTTTCTTCGTCAGAAAATTCCGCCGATAACCGGGTTACAGCGTATACACTCTTACAGCGACGCCATTTCAATAGGCAAAGTTGCCGCGATGAAGAAAGTTTCATCGATATGCGAGCAACTCTCGCGAACGGACGATTCCGCGACGATAAGGGACTCGTGACAATTAACTGTCGCTGTAATGACCATTGTACTTCCAGTGGTCGGTATTGTCCGAAGAAAATGTTATTTCATCGAGAACAGTGAATAAATCGATGTACACTTATTATTCATCACGGAGAACCTTGATTAATTATTTATGCGGAATTAACAATTAATCAACAATTGTGTACGTTGTTAACGTTTAATAATGTCTCTATATATGTGAAAATTTCGATTTCACGTTATATTACTTTCTTGTTTAGAATGATTTTCATGCGAAAAACGCCAACCAGCATATTGGCCGAACTTTTCCGATTAAAATGATACCCAACACGACGCAGTTTGGACCGTATTTACTCGTTTAATCCACGATTTAGTAGAACCTCCACTATTCGAACTACTCAGTGGAACTTTCATGCACTCTGGCTGTGTGCATCGTTTTGTTTCTCAGTTGTTCAAAAAGTTGTTATCTCGTAAAGCTACCATTCATTCGTATCTAACTTTTTCACCATGTAATTAACTTTTGCTATCTGTCTGTAATTTCTTTTTTCGATCTCGGTAGACGATTCTTTTGACGGTTCGCATAGTTTCAAATGAATTTGCTAGTCCCTTTGTGAACGAATCTCCGCGCCGCTATAGAAATTTCGATATAGCAATTAAGCGTAATTGTACGACCCGTGACACAATTATAATATCACAATTAAGCATGATTTAGGTGACCGGCACTCATTAAGCGACCCTCCCCATCTGAAACTTTTCTCAGCGCGACTGAAGGCTGCTTGACGCGGAGGAGACAGTATCAAATTAATTTAGAAACGACATGTTAGAGGCTGCAAATTGTCAACAATTATGCAGACTCGTATTTTATGAACTAGTTGCGGCGAGATCAAATTAAATTCTTGTATCCAAATAAGAAAATAGAGTAATGTCTCGAGATATGCGAAATGGATGTGCGCACGATATTTACCAATTCAATAACTATTTTGTTTTCAATTTTTTTAAATTGAACTTTTACCAACACATTCGTGACATTTTTTTGACTAAGACGAGTCCAAACACGGTACTCTTAGGACCACGTTTACTCGATTAATCCACGATTCTCATATTCCACCGATTAGTTCGCATAATCGAGATTCCATTGTATTTTGGATTAAACGAGTAAATACGATCCAAATGGTATCGTGTTTGGACTCATTTTAATCAGAAAAATGTCACGAATATGTTGATATATCGAGGTTTGATAAATAGATCATCAGAAACAAGTAAACGACTGTAGAAAAAATGCATAAAAATTATTCTTTGGAGGTTGAAAACCAGAGAACCCTCGTGTTAATCGATTCGGTAAAAGCGGTGACTCAATCATTACGTGGGTGGAAAGTGTGGAAGAAGAAACTTATCGAGTCACTACCAAGTCTCAGCCCCTGGTGAACCCCTGAACTTTTGACCCGGCCACCCTGGGCGAGAAACATACATACTGTGCATTCATATAGTGTGCATACACAGTGTATCTACGTATACTCTGTACGTAAGCGACACGTAACGCTGAAACCTCGGAATCGACTGATCTTGAGAGTGCAACCATGCCGTACCAATTAGTACATATCCCGAAACGAATAAACGACCGCCCCCCCAGACCGCCAGACGAACACGCCTAATCGACCAATTCGTAGATCGAACAATGCTCGAACAACGATTGGATCGCTGATAACTACCCAATTTCCATCGGGAACCCATTTTCCTCGTAATGGCTATTCTTTTCACCATTTTTCCCACTAACGATCATGCACTCAATCTCCTGGTTTTTTAGGGATGCTCTGCTGCGGGACGAATCGGTCCAGTCGCAACATCTCATTTATTCAACAATTTTCACAAGCTTCGTCAGCTATTTATTATTTAGAAATTTTTTAAATTTATAATTTTTTGCCATTTATTTCTTACATAGAAATTTTTCAATTCCTTTTTCTATTACCAATTTTTGTCATTTATTTCTTACATAGAAATTTTTCAATTTATGTTTCATTTAACAATTTTTGTCATTTATTTCTTACATAGAAATTTTTCAATTCCTTTTTTATTTAACAATTTTTGTCATTTATTTCTTACATAGAAATTTTTCAATTTATGTTTTATTTAACAATTTTTGTCATTTATTTCTTACACATCAATTTTTTTAATTTATTTTTTGTTTGGTAATTCTCATCATTTATTTCTCACGTATCAATTTTTGTGATTCATTCAGCTTTTCATTTATTCGACGAATGATCGTCGGACTAATTAATTGATGAACGTTCCAGTTTTGTTTTAACTTCGGCGTCTCACGCGCACGTGTACTTTTTAAATAGATCCCGTTCTACGTTTAGTATACTTCCTCGATATCCACCTCCATAGTTGTCCACTTATCTGTTCAATGTTAATCTGCAGAATATCACAGCTATTTTTAACCCCGCCCCAGCTGTTATTGTTATCAGCGTTATTATTTTTAGGTTATCCTAGATCCTGCCGATCGTTATAAATATTTCTACAGAAAACGAGTACTAGAATTAAACCACGTTCTATGCGGTGGGTGTATTAACCCTTTGCACTCGGAGCTATTTTAACTGGAAAATTAAACATATCTTCTGATCTAGAATATTTTCTTTCCCTATGATTTTTGAAATTTTATGGATATGAAATTGCTATAATACCTCACACCATATCTAAATGTTTAGTGATTAATTAGATTAATAGACTGATATATTTATTAATGTAAACAATATTTTGAATAATGGTACAGCAATTTTTGGTGGTGCCTCAGAGGGGACAACCGAGTGCAAAGGGTTAAAAGTTGTTGAAAATTGTTTAGCGATTTTGTTAATCGGATTTGGCTAGTTTTCCACGTAGAAGCTTTACGCAGGACATAAATAACTGGAAAAGACGCCGCTTATCTTTCGAACGTAAACAATGATCGAGCTCTAGAATGTTTATTTGTTTGGCTAATGGCAAATAAAGCTGCTTGTGTACTTAGAAACCGTATGCTCCGCAAATAAATGTGCAGGTTTCATGGACTCGCATGTTGGAGCACTTAACTGCTGATCTTCATGCCAACCTTGTGTTTTCATTAATAAATTTCGAACGCGCGCGCGCGGCGAGAGTTGCGCAAATATCTATTCTGTCTACCGATCAAAACAAATTAAAAAATACAAAAACACCCGCAATAATTAACAAGTCATTTTGAAAATCCGTGTACATGCTAACGAAGGTTCCGTAAATTGTTTGAATAAAAAGTGCGCGTAGAATATTCTTTTAATTTACAGATACTAGAAAATGAACTGCACGGATCGTTTCAAGTATGTCATTCTGCATGGAAAACTGCAAAGAGATACGCAAAAGAAACTAAGAACTCGTAAGGGACAAAAGAAACGAATCAAGCAAAGGGAAACAATGGCCATCATTAAAACACATGGCACTAGATCAAGCGACCCGTGAAGTAGTGCTGCGACGTTAGTCGGAGAATAACGTGATCAAATGCGAAAGAGAAAGAAAGAGATTTCTTTATTTTTTGCCGTTTCCGTTCCTCGAAGAAATTGAATTTTCCACCGTGGAAAGTGTTAATTCTATTTCGCTTTATTTTGATTTGCTTCCACTGCTTCGAGAACCAAACGAATACATGAATAAATATATATGAATATAAAATATTAACAAAACTATTAAAGACATGAATAAACATTGGGCAAATTAATACATTAACCAAGTGTTGAGTAACAAATAAATATACAGGGTGTCTCAGCTGAAGGAGGCCACCTAAACATCTTCTTTATTTTTAATGGCACAACAAATATTTATGGCATAATTTAAATGGTATCGAAGGAGGAATATCATAGAAGAACAATTTTTTTGTCCGGTTATATTTTCATAGTTTTTTCAAGGTCGTCGTTATTTTTTATCGGGAAAACTTACTTTTTTTTTATTCCACCTTGTGGCGGCTGCAAAAATACATTTGGATATGCTTAAAGTCATTACCTTCAGGTGACCTTGAGTACCAAAAGAATGTGATAAAATTGTAGGATGATGGAATAAAAAAAAGTAACTTTTCCCGATAAAAAATAACGATGACCTTGAAAAAGCTATGAAAAAATAACCGGACAAAAAAAATTGTTCTATGATATTCCTCTTACAGTAAGTTCAAATGTAATCCCAATATTATCCTACAATTTTATGACTTAAGCATATCCGAATATATCCAAATGTATTTTTTCAGCCGCTACAAGATGGAATAAAAAGAAAAAGTTTTTCCGATAAAAAGTAACGATGACCTTAAAAAAACTGAAAAAATAACCGGACAAAAAAAATTGTTCTTCTATGATATTCGATACCATTTAAATTATGCCATAAATATTTTTTGTGACATTAAAAATAAAGGAGATATTTAGGTGGCCTCCTTCAGCTGAGACACCCTGCATATTAAATAAATAAATAGTTGTATACAAAACTTAGTTCTTGTACTCGCTGATCCAATGTTGATTCACTTTTCTAACAAATAACTATTGTACGACCGTATCGAATTTTTTGCAATTTTCGAAGTGTATGGCAGCCCTGAATTAAACGGTAGAGATAAGAGGAAAGAATTGCATAGCGTGTTATGAAGCCCACCGTAAAAATACTCGGTGAACGCAGCCAGTGAAACCTGAAACTCTACGTATCTAGTAACGCCGTAAACAAATCGCATGGAAACGCGTACGCAGAGAGATAGCTGTGGAAACCAAATTAAAAGGTGTAACACGAGGAAAAAATGCGAAAGTACACCTCCGGGAAATATTTAACGCGCCAAGAGCGACAGTTCGCATTTTTTTTTTTTCAAAATTGCGACGGGGTAGCTAATTGCTAACCAATTTTAGTACGCCCTACTTCGCGTTAAACTACTTTCGTGATATTAATTAAGCTCTACGAATGTTACTTTAAAAAACCTTTTAAATTGTACTTCCTACTTCATTGTACTGGACTATTTAATTATTCCTTTTAGTACATTTCCTTTTTATATTAGAATTTTAATCAGTTCAATTACAAAGAATGACATTATTTAGTAATGATTATAAAACAATATAAATATTGGTCGCATTTAAATATATTCTATTAAATAATTGTATATTGTATATTATATAGTTCTGAAATTAATTATTTTATAAACTAGACGTTAATTATCGTAGAACATTTGCTATGATATTTTGGAAATTGCAAAACATTTTCGTTGGTTGTTTGCAAGAAGGAAATACTAACAGTGGGAACAGCAATGAAACCAGTTTGCATTCTGAATATTGCGTTCCACGTGCCAAAAGGGGTAACACGGAAACGCGAACATAATGCTGGAGGATTGACTACGGAAATATCGGGAACGTTCCGCGGCAAAAAGTGTCATTTCATCGGAGATTTGCTCACGGATCGGGAAATTCTATCACAGCCGCAAGCGAACCCTATATGTAGGGATCCCATGTAAATAATATCAGCGGGTTTGCGTTTTATGTCAATTGCCCTCTAGTGGAACATGTCGGAAACTTAACACCTATGGCAACATTGGCAACCCCTTCCCAACATTTCTTCGTTTGCGTGTGGTTGGCTTATGCTAACATCACGCAGCTAGTTTCTGCGCTTTAATATTATGCTAATTTATGCAAATAGCAACCATTGTCCCTGGTGCTCATGAAACTATATTTTTCGGTAAACTCACATTGTTATTTACAATATAATCTTCATGGCATTATTATTTACGGTATAAAAATACATCGTTTATTTTCTGCAAGCAAACATGTAGAGAATGACGAACAGAAATGTAAACACATGATCTTGTTAAATAAAACACCTAGCCTATCGACTAAAAATATTTGCATCAAAAGTATCGCGAATATTTGTTGATAGGTATGCGTATAAGAAACGAACATGACATTAATTGCAAATTTAATGAAGCAGTAGATGCAACAAAGTCGAATTTTTTGAGAAAAGAATTATAAGAATATTTAGTAGATATTGTTTAAGAAATGTTCATCGCGAGTCCACCTCGTTATCATCGTATCCCAAAAAATGGCAGATACGAAAAATTGTCTCGGAAGAGAGTCGGCTCTTCTAATTTCAAATATTATTCGTGCGAGTTTAACTAGTCAATTGATCCCGCGCAAACAAGCGTGGAAACAAAGGGCCTGGTCGTATTTAAAATGTAAATAGCGATAAGGCGAACAAACGGGCGAGAAGACACACAAAAGAAAAGAAGAAGAGGATGAAAAAGAAACAGGGAAGACAACACACACAGAGAGAGTGGGAGAGAGAGAGAAAGAAAGAGAGAGAGAGAGAGAGAGAGAGAGGGAGAGGGAGAGGGAGAGGGAGAGAGAGAGAGAGAGCGAGAGAGAGAGAGAGAGGGAGGGAGGGAAAGAGAGAAAGAGGAAAAGAGCACTCCCTGGAGAGGGAGGGAAGCGCCACCTGTCCATCGATAAGCGATAATAATTAGTTCTTTTTTTAATTTATCGGGGCTCGTGAAACAATCGGCCGCGTCGGTAATATTTCCAATTTTCTTCTTCCTATCGATCGGTAAGGACGAGTCAAAATGGCGAGGGCTCTCGGGGGGTAGGGGGATATATGTTTATCGAGCTAAGGGACTATGAAAAAAAAACACATATACACGCATACGCATCTACGACGTATCTACACACGCACGCAGGCGATCCTGAATTTCTCGAAATAACCGTGACACCGGTATAACGAAACCGGAGAATATTAAAATTGTTATTTACCGGCGAGTTTTGGGCTACACCGGTATAAAGGAGGGAGCGATTAATAAAAAATGCACAGTGTCGAGGATTGAAAGGATGAAAAGGCGCTCACCGGTTTGTTGTCTTGGCTGCGATGAAAAACACCAACCCTCACCACAGGCGCCGCACCACTACTGACGCCAACGGCCGAGCGTGGCTCAAGCGAGGCGATGGGCCGCGCGCACGCGCCGTACGACGATTCACCTGGGAACATAGACGTAGATCGCCATCTTGCTGGGGGATGATGAAAACTCTGCCTTTATCTCTTTTATCGACAGAGGGCACGATTTGCACAGGGTGTTCCGAAAAATTGGGAACCTCCTTATTCCTGATAACAATTTACAGCAATTTTCTCCCTTCATTAACAAATAGACTGTACTCGCCCTCTAATTGGCCAACGTTTTTCGCTGATAATTCGAAAAACATCTTCGCTAAGGAAAAAAGTTTCTTCAAATCACTGTATTGAAATTTTCTTAACAAATAAATCGATTCACAAGTTGTTTTTTACAATTTTCCATTCAATTCTATAGATGTTATTTAATTGAATCAGTTCTACTTGGTTCTACTATCACATTAATAAATAATCCACTATTTACTTTTAAACGTTCAATTCAAATGTTTTCGGTTACGTTATCCCGCGCCATTTTGGAAAAGAGATCGGGCGGCAAAACAGTTTGGATTCAAATCACTGTCAGAAGTATTACCAGTTTATTGGAAGAATAAGATATGGTGAATTGTTTACTAATGTAAGTATGCTGCTTTAATAAAAGCTTGAAGAAAGAGAAGAAAATTGGAGAAGACATTGTTGCGGCATTAAGTGTTTTATTTCTGCACCGTTTATAGTGCACTTCAAAGTGGTGAACGATTTACATCACCCGTTTCTATCCCTGTTCTCCTTTCGTGATGATTTTCGTTCACATCTACGAAAAACTGTCGTCTGCTTCGAGTGCCTCTTCGTTTTGGCAGCATTGGTGGTACGAGACATGGAGTTTTATAAATCCTCGATTTTTGTGTGCACAGACTTATCTCGAATTAACGAGGTGTAATATATTCATTTATATGCATATACACATAATATATATATCCAACAACGTATGTAGATTATAGAGTTTTGTCTTCGAAGACACTATTTTGTGGTCGTACACGATTTTTGCTTTTTAAACGTGTTTATATGGTTTATTGTGTTCTGTATGCGCACGTGAGAACGTAATGAACGGTCTGAAACCCCTGGAAAAGTGACACAATATGAATAAAAAATTTGCTAAAGATTCCTGAATTTTGAATCTAATATTCTTCACAGATAATCTATTTAAATTGGTTGCTCTGTTTATTTCTGTGGAATCTAGGCAAAATATATTTTTTCTTGACGCTAGACATTGTTGCATGCCCTAAAAAAATTTTGCATATAAGTTAATTGAAATACGCATATTCGGTTTGAAATAATGCTTAAAAGTTAAAACAATATTAATTTAAAAGAAGAGAGTGTACATTCAAGGTATATTCGCGTGCCCCATGATGTTGTTTACTGATGTAACATTAGGTATCCAATTTCTTTTTCGATTTGTTGTCGTGTGCTTTGTATATGTTCATGTAAAATTCTTATGTTTGTACATTTCTACAAATCGTATCCATAAAAAAAATTACTCTTTGTAAATATCTTGGTTGTTTTGTTAATTCGAGACCAGTCCATACATATACATATATACATCAACAATGTACACACATGTATACATACGTACGTACCTACATACATACATACATACACAGCGTGTTTTACAAAAGAAAACAAAATGATAAGCAAGTATAACTGTTCTGCGTATCAATAGTTTTCTTAAGTAGGAAAAAAACTTACTGATGTCTTTGTGAACAATCAGCAAAGTTCTATTTAAAATCAATGCACAATCGTCGAATTGAAACATTAGAATTCAAATGAAATTGAGAAAGATCCTCTCTCTCTCTCTCTCCATTAACGTCTGTGAATTTTATTCTATATTCTAAAAGGCACCCTGTATATTAATGTAAGATACTAATTATACTAAATGTTAGTGACAGGTGACAATACAGGGATTATTCCATCAGTAAGTAATTTCTTCGTACGGGTATTTAGAAAATAATTATACTTCTATACCATACTTAGTGGGGGGACATTCCGCATATAACACAGAATATTTAATGAGAAGGACGTATATTTCAAGAATGTCAAATTTTTGCCAGGAAATAAGATGATGTTTGATATTTCTTCATTTTTTTCAGTCAATTAATGCTAACATTTTTATCTTATCGCCGTGCCTATTGCATCGACTTTCTGATATTAACTGTTCGTGTGAATGGATGAAAATCGTTTCAAGAACATCATCAAGACTCATCTTATTTTGGATGTTGGAATTTCTTGTTTTCTGGTTACATCATACCTGATGAAATACTCTGTATGTATATATATATATATTGCTTCATATTATCAGGCCGATACGTCAAAGTTTTCAAATTTATTGTAAAATCGTTTTTGTCCCAGACACAGGAAAATAGAATGAATTATTTACAAAAGTATTTTCTCGAAAGTCGAAAGAAAACCAAATTTGGCTACCTAGTTGTGTATCTCGAAAAAAATTATAATACACTTAAAAACGTACAGATATAAAATTAATTAATTATATATATATATATGTATATATAATAATTAATTTTTAAAAAAAGAAGAAAGACGGTACCTTTTAAAATAGTTTCATAAAATGCTTCTCTCGGAGCGGAAAAAATCTTCGAATTTACGAAACACTATTACCACGAGAAACTTCCGCCATGCCGTAGAAAAATTCGATTGCAAACTGAATCTATAGAGATGTAGAAAAGCATTTACAGAAAAGAAAGAGACCGAAATGTCTAGTAAAAGTACTGCAACTAATCAAGGTAACAATAATCGTTATAATAATCATTGTGATGGTAAAATAATAATTACAATTGAATTATATTTAAATGCTTCAACACCTTTCTTAAAACAATAATAACATTCATTCCTACATACGTATACGTACATAAATGTATACATGTATATATCCATCAGTATACATACATGTATATGTACATATACATATAAATGTGTGTATACTTTTTTTATACAGAGCATCCCATCTCAATCTTTCTACGCAATTATCTTCTGAACCGTTTATTATCGGAGAAGAATCCTTCAAATATAGCTTACACTTGTAAATTGCTCGTAGACGCGAAAGGATAACTTAAATAATAGTAAACGACCTTGAATGACCTTGGAAGATCCACGTGCCGCAGGTCAATGACTTCATCTCGGAATGGACTACACGTCTAACTAAACAAGAATACGTAAAAAAAATAAAGGTCACCTTGAAATGATACTAGATGCCTCCCAGTAAGTTGCATTCGAGAGATTTCATCGAATAATGTAATTCGGCAGATAGTCGCGTGGAAAGATCGAAATGGGAACCCCAGTACCTGTATGTATATGTATATGTATATACACACACGTATATACATATATATATGAGCTTTATATTCCTAAGTGTTCCATTCTAATCAACCGATTAAACAATCATTTCATGAAGTTCAGATTCTTTGACACAGTTCACGATCGCTAAACACTTTCACTGTAATCAACAATGGCTTTTACATGTTAGTGTTTCCATTTCTCTGTTTCTCAATTCAATATCCGAGCTCATTTATCATTATTTCACTTGAGTCTTGAGATGTTGCACAAACTCGTGATAACTCAAGGCGGACTCGAAGCGGTCCTCGACTAATCGTTCAATAAAGAGCGTCCGGAAGTGGCTATCGTCTCTGAAAATACAAGATCATGTTACTGACCAAAATTCTTTTTTGCGAGCACATTTTACCACCTTTATCCGGCTGTACCCTTCAACACGTGGACTTACCGGATAATTTGTACAGAAACAGTGTAAGGTTTCTCCTCTTGCAAGCTAAATACAAAATTACGCAGCATCTCGCTTTCCGGTGTTTCAATCTCTGGTAACTCATACTGAGAACAAATATATTTTCGTGAAAATGTGTCCAAAGATCGGTTCTCCTGTTCTACATATGATGTGTCGTCACAATGTTCTGGAGGAACTCAGGAAGTTCCAACTTGTAGCTCGCGAGCACATTCCCCGCTTAGGTTCTCCCCCCAATCTTAGACTTCATCGTTGCTATAGAACTTCGTCCCAGTTCTCGTGGTGGGGACCTTGCGATCCTCGGAGGGGAACAAGTTGGAACTCCCTGTTCCGAGACATAGTAACACATTTTGTTTGATCACTTACAAGTTCTTCCGGTATCGAAGCAAAAGCAGTGACCCCAAGTACATTGCAGCAGAACGTAGGATGAATATTCTTGCCGATCAGGATGAATATCCGGTCACCGGCGTCCATGAGGAACGCGCCTTTTGAGTATATCTTTTCAGCAGAGAGATGCAGCCTGGCTGGTTGCGGGCAACGCTTACCATCAACGTCTTTCGCGTTTCGATCCTCGAGCGCGTGCACCGCGTACAGATCCGGATAGATCATCTGGATCAGTTGGAACAACGGTAGAGTTTTCAACTGGCACATTGCGAACACACGGTCGTCAAGTCGCGTACTCATTCCCGACCTGAAGGCAATCTACAAAACAGAAAACCAGACATCATAATTGTTGAATCGATAACATCTCAACATTGTCGCGTGTTAAGGAAATCTTACACATTTGAGCAGAGAAATAATATAAAGAGGCAGTAGTTTCAAGCTTCCTGGAACCATTAGACCGCCAGTCATCGCTGACTGAGACAACTTGTAAGCTGACACCACGTCTATGCCCACGTTTATCAAAGCGTCCCTCGCGTCGGATAAGGAGGACTGCTGAGACCTGTCCACAGCTGCGAAAATATTCATTACAATCCCAGTTAACTGTTAACTCTCGAAAGTCTACCAAATTATAAATGCGAGTCGAGAGAGACTAATGGACTACTTTCCGTTCTGGAGAAACGATCTTACCCATTTTCGAAAGTAGGCCTACTATGCATTGTTGATCAGCGGAATGGAGAATGTCTGATAAACTATTAGCGACTGGCAAACTCAGCGTGTGTACCCTGATTTTTCTCTCGCCTGGAACAGATTTGAATCATTATTCATACCGTGGGCAAACTCATAAATTCGAGAATTTGTAAATACCTTTACTCGACGTGTAAAGCAAAGCTGCCTGGAAACACACGTTCTGGACGTCCGAGAGGTTCTCCTCGATGGAGATCTGCATTCCAAAACCGGCGTCCGGATTGACATTAGGCAAACTGAGGAGATCCGTGGATCTCACGAAGAAGTTCCCGTGGAAAGTGTGAATACTCAAGCCCCGCGTGCACCGTATTCTCATCACCGCCTCGAAACCGATCTTTCTAGTGAGATAACGTCTGAGTATTCTGTCGAGGGTTTCTGCGTTCTGCGGTTTCGATCCTCGGAACAACGGGAGGTGGTATATGCAACCACCGGAGAATTTACACATACCAGCTGGAACAGAAAAAGATACCGGAAAGAATAAGAAACTTGTTGTGCAACTAGAAGATCTCTTTTGATAAAAATAAAAATTATTCATACATGTATCCGACTGCGGATCTTTATGCATTTATGACAAAACTAAATAGAACAAATATATTTGTGTTTAATATCTAACACACAAAAATCCGGAGTTTAATTAAGAGTAACGTGTGAATAGAATGTCAAAATTGCATACAAAGTGTGGCTAAATCACAATATTGGCTATTTAATAGGAATAGATCGACTGCGATCTGCTGTCCACTGCAGTCCAGTGCTAATCTCTTGTAGAAGTCCGTAGCTGGATTCAAATGTGGTACGTCCTTGCTCGCTCTGCTATTAGGGTCCTCTCTAGCTTGTAACAGTCCGGGACCTATGTTTGGTAAACAGGTTTGGAAGACGGTCACGCGTCCACCGGTCGATGACTGAAAGAAAAAACGATATTTTTGAAAATATTTTTATTCGATCCTGAAACATTTAGACTACACTCTCCTAAAAATTTATTTCGAAATTCGTGAAATTTACGAAGATATTAAAAAGATGATTTGTCAAGAAATAAAAATTACCATAAGTTTATACGCAGCTTGCAGTGCAGCGCCCAAAGCACTGTTAGTATCGTGCGTTCCTTGGAATTTGGTGGGTAACTGAGCCAACAAGTCCCTGACTAATTCCTCGCGTTCCTTTAAATTGACTATTAGATTATCTGGACACGGCAGGAAAACATCTACAAAAAAAGATTCCTTGTTGCTAAATTGAAAATGAGGATGCTACATCTTGAAACAGGCAGTACGGTCCAATGAATTGAAATGCATTACGTATGTGTTGTCTTTTTACCATCTATATCAAGTATAATCATTTCCTGAGGCTGGGACACGTTGTCAGGTATGCTGAAGAAGTGAATCGCGGAGTCCACTGCCAAAAATCCGATCTGTGTTCTACTATCTCCTGGCAGCCTTGATAATTCCTGCGATATCGCGTTGCACACTATATTCAAGTAACCACTTTCCACTGCCAACCTCGACACGTCCAAAACAAACAGATATACAGCTGGCTGAGGTGGGCGGAGCTATAACATATTTATTATTGTAATTGTTCCGTCCCTTTGGCATCAACCATTATAGGTGAACCTGCAGAACAACTGCTTAGCTCACACAAATTGAAAATATGTCCTACCATGTACTCGCTGGGTGCAATAAATTCGATTGTGCTCGTTTTCACTTCTGGCCGTCTCGACGGATCGCCATACGTATTCGTTACAGGATCGAATTGAAACTCTTCTGGCACTGAAAGCACGATTCATATACAATTGTACCGTCTAAAGAAACGTTGTAATTTACATATTAGCATTTCATGAATCTCTAGTTACATTCGTTTATTCTGAAACAGAGACAGCATTTCCATCTCTTCGAGTCGCTGAAGTATACAAACGGATTGATATAGGTTCTGCAAGCACGACATCGCACGATCGTGCTGCACTGTATTACTGGTAAGTGCTGAATTGAAAAAAAAATTAGTCCATTAACTCCAATCTTCGAATGTGTAGAAATTTTGCAAAACGTGTACATACATTTAAATCTTTGAATGGATGGATTAAAACCCCCAGTGGCAACCTAGATTTCTGTAGCAACGCGTTGGATTCTGGAATCTTGGTGAGCGTACAGCGAAAAATACTAAAAAATAAAACATAATAATGTAGATACTATGTTTACTCGATAATTTACTATCCGTGTACTTCGGTTTTTATGAACTACTTTCTGAACGTGATGCACACAATCCTAGAGAAAGTTACTCACTCTGGACTGCAGTTAATGCTCTCTAGATACTCCTGGTGAAGCTTGATTTTTGGTGGTTCTACTTTCTCCGAGGGCAACACATTTCTACATTGCAGAAGATCGATGCTCTCCATTCCCTAAAAAACAATCAACACAAATATTATCAAACAAATGGTTTAACCGTCATCCGAAAATCTAGTCTAATATATATCCAAATTTACATACCCATAGTTTATTATAACCAGCCTGTGTCACATTCATCATATTCATTTGATTATTCAACTGATTCATCTGATCAGGATATTGTTGCTGGTAATGTTTAGCCATTGGATCAAACTGTTTGTTCATTGGATTCTGTTGTTGAATCGGATACTAGAATAAAAGTTTCGAATGTTCAATCTGAACAGAATCTAAGTAATTCATTTAACAATATATCAGATTAAATCATAAATTATTTCTTTATCTGGAAATCAAGCTGTAAAAATGCATTTACCAAGTACCTGATAAACGGCAACAGTTGTTTATGACTCACACAATGTATCTCTCATTAACACAAGAGTGTCCTCATCCATAATTTCTACACAACTTGCTCAGCATTTTCTTAAAAAATTAAATCTGATACTGCGATTATATTCTAAATAAAAATTCATACCGTTCTCTGTGCAGGATATTCAGCTGCCGCAGTTGGAGGAGGAGGAGGAAGCTTCGCTTGCATCTGAAGTGTACTCCCAACTGGTCCGTAAGACATCGTATTTGGTACAGTGGCAGCATGCTGCATAACGTGTGCATTCTTCGCATACATTCTTTGTCCTCCAAAGTTTTGTTGATAAGGTGGCTGTCCTCTGGGTGGTTGCATAGGATTCGGAAATTTGTTTTGCTCCTGCGAATACAACTGTGTCCCTTGCACTGTGTTATCCTGACTGTCAACTTTGTAGGGTTTCGCTTCCGACGCCGGATTCGGCGGTAAATTCTGATCGAATCCAGTTGTTGGTGGTTTCGGTGGTTCCATTGGTGGATTCACTAAGTCATTTCTTGGAGGCGGCGGATGCTGCGTCGCAGGCACTTGAAATTGATTCTGAACATTATACATTGGTGGTTGTTGCTGACTCTGCGGTAACCTTGCTGGCGGTGGCATTACAGGATTCATCGAGTTTTGTTGGCCATTGATTAGAGGGGACATTGGTGGACGAGGTAACGGTGATCTGTATTGATTGTAGAGGTATGGAGTTGGAGATGGATCTCGTGATGATTGTGAAGACATAACACCTGGAAACGAAATGTTTGTTTTAACACTTTGTTAGATTGAAATATTTCTCAGGGTCAGTACTCTCCGTGTCTCGCAATAAACCCCTCGAGACGGTACAGGGGCAAAGGAATTCCTTTCGAATTCCTGCCAGGAAACTTCTTGTGAGGCACGGAGAGTACGGCATATTGATGTTGAGTCTAAAGGGTAGTATTATAGTAGCTGCATGCTTTGTGAGCTTTAAAATGTTACAGGAAAAGTATTTACAATATGTTTGATACTAATAAGATGTAGTTAGTCATGGATTATATACTTTAGAACCTACCTGTGAAATTATAATTTGGGGATTGCATGCCATTATGGTGTGTCGCGCTTGCCTGGCCATTTACCATCTGTGGGGGACCACTTTTCATGCTACTGTCATTAGCATATGTACGATATTGGTAGTCCGTTGGCTGAGACATGTTGCTGATTTCCAAACGTCGCTAAGCATATTAAAACAATATTAATTTACTATTCGAAGGAGATATAATTAAACTGTTCTAATATTTCAAAAATAAAACTTTCTGGGGCAAGTGTGTTTTCTTAGTAACGTATATTTCAAGACATAAACATATTTTTATTAAATTCTACAAAATAAGTAAAAATTCATGTACAAATAATATAACTTGACATAACATAATTACGTGCATAACTTGATTAATTATTTGCAATGAATAAATGTTAAAATGTTCGACATCGTACACCTGTGAACGATCCATAAATCAAAAATGTGCATACATAGTACATTATTTACTATTCACGTATATTTAGATAACACAGTAAACGTTAATCAGTGTCAAATAAAATTTTATCACAATTCGCACGGGAACAATTTGCGCGAATAAACCGTTAACAAACATCGAAACTGTTTGCAATATACAATAATGGTATAAATAAAATTGAAAATAAACCGAAATAAATAGAAGAAATTAGGATGTCACGAGATGGGAATAAGGGATCGCGAAATAATGAAGAAAAAAACAGTCGCCAGACGGTAAAGAAGTTTAATCAACAATATGGATATGTTAATTCATTGTAACAGAGTGTTTCAAAATAAATTAACACGAATGGCAAAGGCTCCACAAGTCTCGAGCGAAATTTCGCAAAAAGGTCGAGTACGATTAAACCGAGAGAAATAACAGCGCGAAAGTAAGCTTGATTACGAGCAACGACAAGACAATGCGAGCAGAAATGAGAAAAACAAAGTAACCGAACCATTAAATATAATCGAATAAAATAACGATGACATGAAGCAGGATCACGGGGATCCGTACAGCGAAACGATAATTGCTCGTCAGCCTGGAATTCGTGGGAGATGGAAATGAAAAAAAATCTGCAAATCAGGCTCCGGAATTCACTGTAGAGAGGAGAGAGGAGAGACAAGAGGAAAATTTTACAAAGATTATGACGGGGAGAAACGAACGAAAGGTTAAAACGTCACGTCGATGTTGGGGTGCTCTGCGGGGCGAGTTTTGCAGTCGGGTTTTTGCCGTGAATAAACACGTTTCTTACCTTCTCGACGAGGTTATCACGGCAAGAAGAAACACAAGTTTAGATCTCACTGCACCAAGTGACGTACATTGCACTTTTTACGGTATAATTCGCCGTTAATTGTCGGAGAGATGTACCTCGTCGAGGGGACACACAACATTACGTGGCAGCCCAGCCGATCGAGGCGCCATTTTCTCTTTCGCGGACTGGTCCCGAACCACACGCTTCGAATCATTAAATGCCTAAATCGCCTCCACGTCAAATTAAACAATATTTGCATCGTTATCGCCCATGCTATTGTCCATCTGATAACGCAATCTAGAATAACTCGGATAATATTTGGCTGGTCCATCAAACTATTCGAATCTACGATTTTAAGATATCTATGCACTATTGTTTCGTCATCAATATTTAGAATTTATTCCGCAATGAATGAACTATTGAAATATTCTATCATCTTTCGCAATCTTTTAATCAGAGATTGATGATCAACGATTGGTATCTATCATTACTAATTGGCTACTAATTTCATTAATCGATTAAATCAATTGCGATTGTTGAAAATTCTTTTTAATCTCAAGTGTTAACTAATTGAATCAACAATTTTCATCGATTAGAAAAGCCTCTTCGATCATTTTTAGAGAATATGTTATAACATATTACAATGTTTTACTGAAAGCATGACAATTGTAAACATTATTACTAATCTCACAAATTGTCGAAAAGACGAAAGGGGAAACAACTTAAGAAGAACACGAGATACTCATCCGTCTCTTGTATTTTGTGTTCATATAATTTGTAATTAAAGCCAACGACCATTGCCACGCTGCAAAAACCGGTTCTCGTAAGATCACCGAAGTTAAACAGTGTTGGGCGCAGGCAGTGCTTGGATGGGTAACCGCTCGGTACACCCCCCTGGATACGCGTTGCGTGTTGTTGGCAAATAGGTGGTTCGGAACCCACCGTAATAAAAAATAGGTCCCGCTGAAATTAGGCGATAGTGAGAGTGGAAGAGGGGGAGAGTGTCAAAATTCTATAGAACAATCCTCCAACTCATCGGAACCAGTAAAGAAAATTTGCTCGTCCGAAGTTGTCGTGTATAGGTATATTATAATATTAATCTCATAGTTGGTCGCATGAATATTACAATTTGGTCGGTTCCCTAAAAGTACACACATATTTTTTCTGCTTTTCTTTATCTTTTTAAGAACTTACTTAGCTCACAAATGTTTAGTACATTTTTTTCCATAATCAATTGACGAATTTCGTTTATGTTAAATCGTGGAAAATTCACCCATCTAGTACATATACAATTACATACATATCCATGCGATGATTCGGTAACTAAATGCTTACGGACGAGATAGCGGATGTTTATGCGAATGTATATTTTTCTATAGAATACAGTCGCGAAAACAGGACTTGGATAAAAAAAATTCGTTTTTATCTCTTGAGGATTCTCGTGACATATATTTTATTTTGCATAAATACAATACGCAAGGTGCGTATTTTCTGCATACTTTCTGTACACATGCATCAACATCCGCAGTCTGTTTTACAACGATGAAAACGGTCGAGCAGAAACGAATGAAAACTGAATTCAATTGATAAAATGCTCGAGTAACGTCGTCGTCACTCTGTTTGTGGTTGTTGCTCATGATTTTACAAAAATATTGCTTCTGATATGAGACTGTTATATCTTTGTCACATTGAAGTACGAAGACTCATTTTCAACCGGGAAGAAAGATTTAATACTTGTACCTCTTCAAAGTATAGTCATATTTACTCAATTAAGCTTCTCGCAAATTCTTTTCAATTTATTCCCAATCGTCGATTCTCCATCGCTATCGAGCATACTTTGACACAACGATTTTAAATTACTTTGTCTAACATGTTCTCTTAGCGTCTCTAAAATGTAAATCAAATTTTAATACCAAATTTCATCTTGACGTTTCACATGTTTAACAGTAGGTTTACGGGACCCATCAGAATGACGCGATCTAATATTTTTAATTTACGTTTATTGAGATCGTAAAGATTATTCAAGAAATTAATTTTTTTGGGTATATATTATTTAAGAAATAGCTAAAAATTTGGATAGACACATTCTTGTATGTCCCGTAAACCTAGTGTTAAAAATAACAAAATACCTGAGTTAACAAGATTGTCCAATAGGGACACAGCATTGTGCATAATCGGTTTCTCCAGGCTGCTCGCGACTTCAAGAAATCTAGAAAGCTTTTCTGCTATATCAGACTCCAACAGAAGCTTCTCGCATCGCGATAAACAAACCGTCGTCAGCACCATTAAACAAATTAGAGCTTCGTTTTGCATTAGGACGTGCTGCGACGCTAACATCTTAATTAAATGCGGTAGCGCTCCGTGTTCTACCATCAGCATTGCAATTTCTTTATCCCTGAAGTACAAATTTTATAAATTAATTATGGTAAAATTGTGTATTTCAACTACGCACGTTCTTACAAAAATCAAACAACCTGCTGTTATTAATTAGCCAAGCTATTAGCCTATTCGCTTCACTTTGGACACCAGGGTGCTCCTCCACTTCACACCATTCAATGGTTTTCTTTAATAAATCTGTTTTCTTCCCTAATTCTTCAGCAGCTTCACCTGTAATTTGAAAAATTATATACTTCAAGCAGAGTCTGACTCAATAAAGATACAAAAATGTGGCAGAAAATCTTACATTGACCATCGATGATGATCCTTAATGTTCCCAACAACTTAAAGACCACCGGGTAAGATGGAATATGCAACATCGAGTACAAAACGTCTATCAAACCATCTTGCAATATCACAGGCTTATTATCTGCAGGAATAACAAGATTTCGCAGGGCACTGAGTAGTGCATGCTGAAATCGAATATCAGCTGTATCCGTGTTATTATCCTGTAGAAGTTTAAGAAGACTCCTGTGAACATCTTGCGCAACCATAAGCTTGCAATGGACGTCAGTGCGAGCGAAGTTGCCCATTGCCAACACTGCTGTGATCTGCAAATCTTTGTCTCTACTTTCGAGCCATTCGACCAATTTTTTATACACAACACCGTTACTGTTATCATACAAAATGTTCATACTCTGATCTAATCCAAAAAAGAAGCATTTTAATTACGCTCTAATTATATACTGCTACTGATAAACTAATTTCAGAAATTTTGCGATTAATGTACCTCCGGTTAGCACGAGCACGATTAGGCTACAAGCAATTTTCAGCACTGACCTAGCCTCTTCGTCTGTGCAGTACGGACTATGTTTCTCCAGAAGCTTTATTAGCAGTTCACAGACACCTGCTTTCGTAAGCAACAGCTTGGAATTCTCTAAAAATGTAATTGTTGTCAGCTGATATAAAGCACTGTTACATGATAAAGAATGCGTACCGCTTTCTGCTTGACCATGAAGGAGTTCCAAACACATCTCAGAAAGTTCTGATGACGTATCACTGGCCAAAATGTCTACCAAAATTTTCGTAAGTCTTTCGTCCAGGAACTCTATATTAGCATCGTTCAATATGTCTAATATTAATAGTGCGTGCATTGCAGATTCTCCACCTTCGGTACCATCGATCTCCAAAACACTGCATATAATAGGTACAATTTCCTGTTGCAATGCCTAAGAAAGTTTTCCTACAGATTAACATATTAATTACCACGAATGCACTAGTATGTTATTTTAGCTAATTACATTAAGCGCATAACACAGAATGCATTAGTATGTGTTCATCAATTTTGCAACGAAATTTCAAATTCTCTTCTATCAAAATAATAAATGTTTAATACATACTAACACATCAGTAATGTATAATGCCATTTTCTTACAACAACATACTAGGATATCTGTGATAATTTAATCATTAACAAGTCATATTACAAACAGCGAAAATGTAAGAACTTGTTACCTCTGTGTTGACGGACGATCGGACAATAAGAAAGTTCAAAAGAAGACCTACTGCAACCTTACGAAGAAACGGTGCACCGTCTACATTATTTAATGTAACACTTTTCTCCAACACTGCCAGGATCGACTTCAACCCATTTTGATTTTCGATAAACTTTTTCCCGTTTTCTATAACAATTTTTTAAGATAGTTAAAATAAATAAGGAAATCTCACAGATCTGGGAATATCAAACTTACAAAAATGTATTGAAATTTGACTGATAAGAAGATGTGTCCAAGAATATTGTATTTATAATAATGATGACTTTAACTTCAGCTACATACATGAACAAAATTTGAGTCATTAGGGATTAAAGATCCCTACCATTCTCGTAACAAATATTCCCCAAAGCTCTAGAAGTCTGTGTCAACACGTCAACGCGATCATCTTTCAACAGATTAATCAGTGCGTTCACTATATCTGTGGTAGTACATTTCTCTCTTCCTCTTTCGCTTTTGGCAATCTCCGCGATTGCCTTCGCAGTCTTTGCAATGATTTCTTTGGACTCGTGATGCAACAACGTTAAGAAAACATCGTCCACTGTAAACTCGGTAGACTCTGAAAAATCTGTACAGTTAGAATTATGAAAATTATGGAATTAGATTAAACATTTATTGCTAATCGTGTGAACGACAATATTGTTTTCTGAGAGTATATGATGAATTATTTAACATAATCATGAATAAATACCTCCGATGGACGTTTTGCTAACATTGACAATAGAATCTAACACCTGAATAATATCCTCAATCTCTTTCTCCGATTTTACAACAAATCGTAATTCTTCCAATAATTTTGCAATATTGTGCTTCAATTCACCTGAAACGAAAGATTGTTTAAAACTTGATATTATGGCGGTTCTTCTTCTAAAAATGTGCATTATTTTGCGAAGAATTTATTTTTTAAACAAATCTATGTACGTAAGAGGAAATGGATAATCTGTCATTAGATATTTTGACATCGAATACTTCGTGCTGACAATTAGATTAAATAGATCGTAATATTTGCTCGAAACGTAATTAGAAACCTTACGCTTACCTTCCATTCTTCCTTTTCTTTCAGTTCCAAAAGTTAAAGAAATTAATTTCTTTCAAAATCAATTGTAACAAAATTTATTTAATACTGAACAACATCTATGAAGGATCAGCCATAGACGGTAAATTACTACATAGATAAGAAAGTCAATATTATCATGGCGAGCCAATAGTACTCAATTTTGCTAAAAAAAAAATTAATTAGTACAAATAATTACAATATCTTTTTAAATGCATAATAAATGTTTGAATTTTATATACACAATGCGCACAGAAATTTGTGTAACATTACTTCGTTTAAATAATTGTTCGAAATCGTGAAAATTTTCCATTACTGTGAATAAATGTTATTTTAGTACTGTATTCGAATCTTGCAATGAATAATACTGTAATTTTTCCAAATAAATTCGATTTCTGAATTTTTTAATTTACATATATTCGTTACTTTTTTTTAGGTTACTTTTTGCGCAAAAGTGTATAACTCGCATGGAACCTAAGCATGGCTACAATTCTGTAAACCAACCAATTTTCTTCGAAGTTTCTTCGAAGATTTCCCAAAATTCGTAACTGTTATCGCAGCTGGTAGATATATTTTAATAGTACGCTCAATGTTGTAATAGAAAGCAACAATAATGTCTGACAAAAAGACTGACAAAGAGAAAGAGAATCTTTATGGTAGGTGCATGTTGGAAAAACAATTTGTTAAATTACATCGAATTTCCGTATTAATTGACACGTAACAAATGATATTTATACAAAACACAATAAAACGGAACAATTTTCTGTCATGATAACACTGTACTTGATTATGTTATGTCGAAAGAAACGCACAATGTATCTCGCTTATGGGAATGTTTACAAAACGATGATTACCCACGAATTTATATAATGCCTTCCAAATTGGTGCCAAATAAAATTATTCATTACTAGACAGTGGATCTTCATGCAAAATAAAAATTTTCTTCCTGAATTGCGACAAACTGGAGGTTTGTTAATAGGTTGCAAATAATACGCCAGTATTTTAAAATTCTTCTAATATTTTTGTTGTTTTAAATTACACCTACTCATTTTTGTCATAAATGCATATAATCCGCAGTCTATTACCATTGATGTCCCATAGATTGTTTGTATGTTATTGTCAAAATGATTTTTAGTGGATGGATTTGATTACAATTTCAATGGCAGTGTTTTACAGCAATTTCATTTTACATTGCAGCTACGGTCTTCTTAGGCAGCATAGCAGGAATTTCTGCTCTGATTGGCTTTTCTAGTGCACTAGCGTCGACTAAGAAACACGACACAAAGGCTTTCGATATGGGAATCATAGGAGGAAAAGGATTGCCAGAGTCTGGGGCCCATCTTGCTATGAGAGCGCTTCTTTGGGGCTCTGTGTGGGCAATCGGGGGCTGTGGAATTCTCTTTTATGGAATCTGGAAACTCTCTGGTGCTACCAATGCAGAAGAATTTCGAATGAAAGCTGGATCGCTTTTACCTCGCATACCGAAGAATAATCCTCCACAGAGTAGAACAGACTTCGAGAATCTTACCGATCTGCTTAGATACGTTTCTGAAGAATGGGGCAAAGAAAAATGAGCTTATACGTGAAACAGAATAAAAAGAGAAAAAATAGTCACTGCAACATTCTTTTTATTTATTAAAGTATTAAAGAAAGGAGCAGTGCGAAGACACAACGATACTGAAATTTTTATACACATCAAACATAGTGTTTTCTGTAATTATAATGTTCAATGAACTATATCAAATCGACCATGTTCAATTCAGAGAATACCATGGTCATATTTTGCTCAATAGAATTATTTTTAGATTATCAATATAAAAAAGAACTGCCAAGTATGAAATCTGTATATTAACTATGTTTTTGATTAACTACACTTCTTCTCATGATTTTAACTGAAAACGTTAGTTACATTGCATTATAGTTAGAATTCATAATACCGCTTGTTCTATATGTATACCAGCTAATTATAATATAAACACACTGTATATATTGTACAGAGTTATCACAGTGGGAGAATCTGTATTTTTGTAGAAATTAAATTTGTGAATTCAACGATCGCGTTATTGTATTTGTGTAAAATATTGTAAATGCATATACTTCTTATGTGCACTTCAAATGTGAAATGAAACAAATATGTACTAAAGCTTATTTTAAATGATTTATTTGATTATGTAAATAGCAGGCATGAATTGTCATTGTAAAGTTATTAATAAATTATATGTGCATTTCTAATGTCCATTTAACCACTTTCAAATTGTAACAATATTTTCATTTATATTTTTGTAATTAATGTAATTGTTATCACTGAAAACAATATCTTGTATCGTTTAATACAGTGATAACAGCGAAATATATATATATATATTATCAAAAGTTGATAACTCTCTATGGGAAAGTATAATCAAATAATTTCTCTGAAACCCTTCAATTCAAGCACCTGTTCCCCAGAATGATCAATTCTAAAATTTATTTTCCAGTACGTTATTATTTCAAAATTGCAGTTCGTCTATCATAAAGTGCATTCTTCCAGCTTCAATTTAAGCTATTAAACATTTCAAAATTTCAACGGGAAAGTATTAAATTTAATTTTTTTGTTTAAGCAAATGATCTTGCCGCTTTTCCCATAAGACTCAGTGCTAATTCCGGCAAGAATCATCTGCTCCGGTAAAATGTTTGTACAGCGCCAATCCATGCAGCGGCAAAACGCTCAAACTTCTCGCCACATTTACCGACAATGCTAAAATTTCTAGGATGATACTGCACGCGCCATCTAGCGGATCTTGGTGGTACTAATCGCCGACAAACTTCGACATTTTGCCGCTAGGATCGCTAGTGTCGCCGGCCTCGGTTGCTCTGTCGGTAACATTTGGCGAGAAGTTTGAGCGTTTTGCCGTTAGGATCGCTAGTGTCGCCGCCTCGGTTGCTCTGTCGGTAACATTTGGCGAGAAGTTTGAGCGTTTTGCCGCTGCAGGAATTGGCGCTGTTCGAACATTTTAACAGAGCAGATGATTCTTGCCGGAATTAGTACCGAGTCTTATGGGAAAAGCGGCAAGAATCATTTGCTTAAACAAAAAAATAAAAATTTAATACTTTCCCGTTGAATTTTCTTAATGTTTAATAGCTTAAATTGAAGCTGGAAGAATGGACTTTATGATAGATGAATTGCAATCTCAAAATAATTATATTACATACTGGAAATTTAAAAATAAGAACTGATTTTCCCGGGGAATAGGTGCAGGTAGGGTATTGAAAAAAATTATTTTTAACTAAATACAAATGGATGCAAATGGATATATTAAATACAATTGTACAATATAAAAAATAGAAAGGTTTCGGGAAAAAACGATCACGACAGCTCACGAAGGAGAAAATAGAAGTTTATTTTCGGTCAACAAAAAAAGCTTGTACAAACGAAACGATTCTAAACAGAACGAGTTACAATAATCATAATTAGGGAAGTGTTCTCATTCTGTCTCGTTTTTTCAAATTGTATTTTATTAGTCCAAAATTTACACGATTTACGACAATTTCAGTTACAAACTTCTGAACGAAAAAACAATATCCAGTGAAGTGTAATTCCCACAGATCATCAAAAGTGCTGATTAACCCGGGGATAATTTATAATTAGTAGACTGCGGGATTTGAACAGTTTTCGCAACCAAGCAAAATCCTGAACAAACACATATATGCTCGATCTTGTTTAAAACAAGAAATTTCACTTAAAACCGTGAAATTAATTTTTAAAGTGCCACTACCGGGAACACTATAAAAGCGATAAGAAAAAAAAAATATTATTTGAATTTCTCGAATTATGTAAATCTTTTGCAAATCAGAAAACAGAGTTGCAAATTAGCATAAACGACCGCAGTCTAATAATAATCGATCGAAAATACCAAATATCAGTTTTGGTATATCTCGGACCATTCAAACATGGCGTTCAATAACATATTGTAAAGAGCCCCGAGAAGAATATGGAAACGAAAATATTGAAAAACGATCTGAAACCGAGAGCAATCGGGTAAACGACGTTGACAATTAAATCATTTTGGGGAGGCCGGAGCTGCAACTATAAAAAAACTGCATTGAACGCACTAAATAGTTGTCTATAATGCGAAATGAAAATTATTTCTATTATTTAAAGACGTAGGAACCAAACAGAAATTTATTTCTCTGATTAGAGACGTTATAAAGTTGCGAACAATGTGTTGATATTTTCTGAATCATTCTATACTGTTCAAAATCATTGCCCATTTTGCCGTATAAATGCATTTGATTAACAATATATTAATAATTTCTGCACGATAGTGGTCCAAAACAAAATAGTTACTTCCTTCTCCAGTCTACCCAAAACAAGATAAAATACGTTTCCCGTAGCCTCGGTTCATAAATATTATTATTATGCACTATCAATATACAATATTCGTGTGTAGCAAAGAAACTGTGACAACGTTGCAGGTAAACAACACACGGGAAAATCATGCTAACAAATCATACATTATCTGTTCTCTCGTCCATATCAACGTTCCTCTCACACGCACGCGAAAAAACTATACATACACAGCGTTAGTGTTATCATTTTCCTGGTCTCGCTTTGGTTACGTTCACCCGTGTCTAAACGCGTAATTCATATAGTAATTCATGATCACGTAATCACCGTAAAAAAATTCGCAATACCTACCAAAAAAAAAGAAGCGAATCGAACCTTATCCCCCGTTTTATTTATTTGTTTTTTTTATTTAAATCTGCGCGAGTCTCGTGCACCTCTAAAATCGCGAACGTTAAGTTTTTCTTTCTCGCTAGAATTTAGGCAGTTCGGTCTCTGCGTCGTATTTCGTTGTGTTACTCGGAGCTTCTCCGCTATTTCATTACAACTGAATCGTTAAATTCCATTTTTCCATTATTTTTTCCTATTTTTTTTTTAATCAACTAAATCACCGTGAACAATGGCGGCCTAGAAAACTAGTCGTGTCCGTCCAAAAAAGAATTTTATAATCTTGAACTGTTCGCATAACTGTTCTCCGTCCTCCGGGAATGCATACGATTCAGATGCAGAATCGAATTCTTCTCGATTTCCGTCAGAGAAGCATCAATCGCAAAATGAATTTCTCGTTTCTCAATGGCTCCGTTATGGCAATTAGCGGTTTATCGGCATAGAAGGCAGTTGATCGGCCGATCCATAGATCGGCGGAGACTTAGGAAAATCGTCACGAGATCTATAATAACGAATAAAGTATTTGCAATAGTCCCAGGGCGCTTGGAACTCATCGTACGGCCCTGCGTCTCAAGATTTATAATTCCCGCATTGAGCAATCAATTTTTTAGATGAGTCTTTTTAATGACAGACACGTAAGAGTCTTTTTTTGTGTCGTGGAACATTACTGCGGGAAACAGATAGATCAGTGAGACAGTGAGTATAGCTGGGATTTTTATGTAATTATGTGGCACGTATGGAAGTTTTCAATAAAAATAAAATTGAAGTTCCGATAGAATTTTGTTCATTTTTTATTTTTAATTTATTGATAAAGTTCAGATTTGTATGATATACTTTCATTAATATAATATTAATCAGTGCATGTTCTTCAATAGCAAATAAAAGTATAAGAATATGTCCCATCGCGGCAATTACAAAAAAAGACTATCGTTATTTATTGCAAATACTACATTACTTTTATTTATCCCGTATCATTTTTGTTTACCGTCGGCCCCTCGTCGTACAACAAATTCACAACGATAATTCGAAATTGACCGGTCCTAGAAGGGTTCCCTATAGAAAATCCTAATTCCCCCATAATTATTCGAACGTTCTTCATCTCTTCCGTGGATAATAATAAAAAATCGCGCGTGCTTCACCCATTGACAAACGCGCATCCGAATTCGCCGAACGAAACACGCGCGTCCGACTGCGCACAGTTATCGGCAATTATTGTTATACAATTATAAATAAATAGACAAATTTGACTATTAGTTACAGGGTTGAACGTGTCAGGGAACAAAGAACGTTCCCCGATCAGTTTCATTCGTCGTTCGTTGGACTGGCTCTGTCCATCTCGGTATAGCTACCGACGGTCTCGCGTAAGTATAAACAAAAGAGCACACGATATCCGATTGAGACGATTCCCGTGGGAATCGATTTTACAGCTTTTCCCTCGTAGCGCCGCCCCTTCCATCCCCTCCAGCTTGCGACGCGGCCAATTGCGAGCCTGCGTCGCGTCGCTGGCCGATCGGATTCGCGGGATAAGCCCCGCCTACTCTCAAGGTCGCGCGACGCTACGGAGATAACGCTGCACTTATTTGCAAATGCAGCGAGTAATAATTAACTGGGGGGCCTTCATGCAAGCTGAAATTTCTTTGACGTAAAATTATGCGATCTTGTTCCCCTCGTAAATTATTTCAACGCGTATTCGAGGAAATATTTAACACTTTCTCTACCGGTATATTCTATATGAGATTCTTAGCGACTGTATCAAAAAAGAGCTTAGAAATATTGTGAATCATGGTATTGGAAGTGGTTTCCTGCGAGAAATCGGTACTATTGAAAGATTTATTGACACTGTACCTACTAGGGGTTCGTTAATGAGAGTTTTTGGTGTATCAAAAGGGAGCTTAAAATTATCATGATGCTGGAAGTGAAGACTGCAATCGTTATAGCTATTGAAAAATTAGGGCACCCATCGGAAGCTTATCAATAAGATTTTTAAATGGCTATAAAAAAAGAAGTTCAAAAATCGTTTTGTAAGCAGCAGTTCTCAAAAAATTTGTTAGATTACATTGTCTATGCTATTGCTATTGAAAAGTTGATTAAAAAATCCCTATCTGCAAGTCACAGAGTTGTAAAAACTGTCGCGATAAACTCCGGTAGGTAGTGCGTTAAGAAATCCCTAGCTGCGAATCACAGACTTTAAGAATCTATTAAATAGTTACTATATGATATACAATAATAATAATACACCATACGCATTTAACGAACTATAAACAGTTACATGAAATCTATTATATAACCGGTAGCTAATGTGTTAACTCTATAATGTAGTGATATTGAAGTACTACTCGTCAAATTGATTCTCAAGTTTCCATGCTTTGCAGTCATTTCGAACGGAATTGTACAATTTCTAAAATTTTCGGTTTTCTTTTATGGATGCACGAAGATCCCCACTCCGTTAATCGTTTCGGGCTACTCGCAAACCGTCTCTCTAACTTAAATAATCGATAGAACTATGTATAAACAGTGTTTTAAATTATAAATACAAGCACGTGTACAGGCTGGCTTCACGGAACGTTTTCATTGTTAAAAGATTTGTGCGAATCAGGAGGCGATCGGCAATTTTCGCGAGAGTAAATGCGTCTCTGTGTGTATGTGTGAGTGTGTCTGTGTGTTTTTTGTGTTTCTCGAAACACGTTTCAGAGGAAGATAAAATCATTTTCTCCGGTATGGAAGTGCGCGTCGATCAGCGGCGTGGACAAACATTTTTTTCGTCTCGTCTCATTACATTTTTTCTTTACAATAATCATTATGCTCCTGTTTCAGCTAACAAACGCTCTCTGTTGTTCTCTGACCATACGACTAGAATTATCGGTCAGCTTTATTATTCACTCCACTTCTATAGCATTCTCAAAGGGCGACCAGCCCCACAATGATATCGACAAATTCAAATTACAAGAAGAAAGAGAATCGAACTTATATGAGATATAGAAATCATACAGAGAGAACAAATGGGTTCTCTTATTCCTTTCTTTCTTTGGTCTTTTTTTCCAATTTTTCTGGCTTTACATCAACGCAAACATTATCTCGTCGTTTCCCTTTTTCTTTTTTTCTATTTAAACAACACGTAAAGGAAGCTACCCAGCAAGTTTAGCGTGTTGTACATGCCTTGACGAGTTAAATAAATGTATAAATAAATAACATAATTTGTACAAAAGAACGACGTTTTTTTCCCGGAACAAATTATGCGATATAAAAAGTTGCAAACAGAATAAACGTGTCCCTGCAAAGCTGGCTGCATCCTGACTGAGCGGGTCAGTGACGAAAAGGTGTCAGTGAGCAGCCCATATTCCTCATCACCGTCGTCGTTGTCGTCATTTCTTTTCTCTTTATGCATTAGCGGCACAAAATAGTCGTGATAGAAAATAGTAAATATAAATACATCTCCGTTTCGTTAATCGTTCCCCAAAAACTCAACAATTCAGGATTATAATGTTATTCTTCGACCCTTCTCTCTCTACTCTTCATCTTTACTATTTTCTACGAAGAATATTTCTCAGCTCGTTTTCGGAGGTAGAGCCTAATGAAATGTTCGGTGGACATATATGTTTCTTCGCAATTGTTTATACCCGGCTAGAACGAGGCTTCATCCATTAAATCTTGTTACAAAATACTTCTAGTATAAATTTCATACTAGCCCATGTAAGAAGCAATTAGAAAGAACACTTGTTCCTGGTCGGTGCTAAACTGTCTCTAGTCTTGATGTTCGACAGACGTCGCGTGTCAAACATATTTCCGAGTTTGATAGAAAATACATTTTTGTTGTTAATCGTGCAATCCACACAACGTCCGAAACAATGCGTCGCTCTAACGCGCTATTATCGTTACAATTAATAATCAATTCTCTTCCGCTCTCTGTCCTCGTTCTACCAACGAAAAGAAACCGCTTACAATTCAACGTTGTTGCCCTGTCCTTTCTAAAACGAAAATATAGTTTCTTCTTCATCTTTCTCTTTCTCTCGTCCCCCTTAGAGGAGAGCCTCTAAGAAGCTCGTTACTGGCTCGATAACGCGTTCAACGCTACCATCGTTTAAATTCATTACTAAATTCAGTGTGCAACATTTAACATTATCATAAAATTCAGTGTGCTATATTTCATCGAGTAACGCATTGTCGTCTCTCCTCCATTGTTTACCTTCACCCATACGCTACTACTATGTCCATAAGAGAGAGAGAGAGGCTTCTTTTTCTCTCTCTCTTTCTCTCAAAACCAAAAAAAGGGGAGAACAAAGGAAAGAACATTTTTGAAAAGCATTCCCAAAATACGTCTTTTTTTAAATTCTCAGAAAGCGTTCTCCGTCGGATCTCTTCGGAAAACTTGTTTCTAGAAAATGTTTCCAAAAATGTCTCTTTTTTTACTTATCTGCCTTTTGTTTATTTGTCTGGTGTGTGTATTGTATGTTCTGTGTTTGGAGAGTGTGTGTAGGATGTTGATTAGTGGGTTGCTTAATTAGCCTTGAGCTTCTCGTATTCCGTAGATCCGTTGGCATAGCCGTCCTTCTTCGCCGCTTTGGCCGTGCGACTGTTGCCGCCCAGATAGGCTTTGTGGAAGAATTTAGCGAATAGCACGAAGTAGCTGAAGTACATGGCCAGGCTGAACTTGACGTTGACCCCGGTGATGCCGCACTCGATCAGTCCGCTCTCCAGGTACTGATAAGCCGTAATATTGATCACGCAGCCGATTATCATTTGTGCTAACTGCAGCGTGGTGATCAGCATCGCGATCCCCTTAGGCGGTCTGTAGCGCATCGCTTTCAACGCGTAGTACGAGTACATTATCGAGTGAACGAAGTAGTTCATTACGACGAACCACCTAGCCGACGCTGTGTACTCTTTGTACGAGAACCAGGAGTATAGTAGCACTGTTATGTGGTGGTACCAATGTAGGAAGATCAGCGGTTGCTTCCGTAGCACTATAAAGATTGTGTCGCCCAGCTCTGGAAGCTTCGACAGCACGAACATCCATGTCCAGAACCCTGACACGCAGTCTTGCTCGATGAAGCTGGAAAATACATTCGTTGTTAGTTGTTGTACGACCAATCATTGCGGAGCATTAGAACTAGATTGCGGATTTTACGCATTTATGGCAGAAATACGTGGATGCAATTTAAAACAGTTCTCCCCGGCTTTATTAGGGAGGTATCAACGAAAAACACATACCAATCAGAGTGCGGCTTTAGCAGACGGATTCCGGCTCGGCGATAGGTCCCACTAAAGGCCAAGAATAAGAGTGGCATTAGCCCGAATTACGCATAACTTAGGGGATGTGCAAAAAACGGGGCCCTAAGCTATGCTGTCTCGGGCAATTGAAGATAGAGAAGAAAGAGCCTGAGACCACCTGTGTCCCCCGAACCCTACACTACCCCCCCCCCCCCCCCCACGCCTCGGGGATGTACGTAAAGGTATTTTTCCGCACGTCTTTAAAGAAAAGAAAATGATCCCGCTGAGCGTCGTTACGCTCTGATTGGTCCGTGCTTTTTTGTTAACAACTTCTTAAAAGTTGTCGCAAATATCTTCAGGAATCACACCGTTTCAAGGAAGTACAACATTTATGAGACACCAACAGAGTGTCGGATGTTCAACTATTTCAGTCGTAGAAACGTTCAATGTTACTGATAACGTTACTGATAACTGATAATTGTTAGTTGTTTGACGATGAAGTTATTACCTCGCACTACAATTCGGTTAATTTCGGTATTAATAAATTGATATTCAGCGGCGTTCATTTTATGAGAATCATTCGTAAACACGGTTAAATTACCTAGGTATACAAATACTATGGTAAAACCCATAATTCCTGAGTACATGGATCAATTCTGGTGCTGTTCTAGTAAATCCAATAATGGAGAATGTTGCAAGCAGCGTGTTCCACAGTGAAAGTACGCCTCTTAGATCAAACTTTGGCCTGGTCGACATATAATGCTGTCCACCAAATACTAAAATCATGTAAATTCCACAGTAGTAGAAACCGTTCGTCCAGTTCTTCGTCATCCATATTTTGGTGTCAATGTGCCGGAAGGTTTCTTCGAAATTGAAGACGTATGAATAGTTGGGCACAGTGACCTCCATGTAATCCAGTTTGTTCATCTTGGTAGCGTGTTCTCGGCAACTTCTCTCAGCAAATGTTACTAAACAGCTTGTTTGCGGCTCACCTTCCAACTGTAATAAAAAAAATGAAATTTTTGTTTGGATAACAATATCATTTATTTCCGTTTCTGCTTCGCGCAGCATATTCTTCGGCGACCACAAAACGCTGCGTTTCATATCCAAAACCGCGGCGATGAAACTGCGATGCGTCATGTTACGCCAGGCATAATTTGATTTTCAAAATATGCACTTGCATTCTGTCCGGTTAAAATTTATTCAGTTTATGTATGACGTTGAACTACTATCTTTTTTGTATAATTTATATTATATTTATATATTTTATTTTATTCAATTATGTTGTTAACTTTGTGGCATATATCGGCAATATTCGGGCACCCGGTATACAAGTCTGTTTCTTTCCTGTTCCTTAAATAAATGATCAATTACACGTGTTACCACGACTTTAAACAATTTGTAATTTAAAATTCTGAATACATTGTATTAATACCGTTTAAACTTCTTCGTGTGGCGTAATAATGTTCGTACTCTTCAAGGCGAAAAAACATAATGAATACGATATTGTGAACTCTGACGGAATAATTTATGAATTATATTCCAGACGTCATAGTAACATGTTTTTTTTCGCATGACTCGAGAAATTACGACCGATGAATAATTTAAACTTATTTTTGTTTCTCGTTCTACATATTAATACATAATGCAGTGTTCCCGCGAATCAGTGTCGCTAGACCGAGAAAATCGGGGGGAATACAAGTACCCCCTCTCTGATGACCAGAGCAATATGTGACACGTGCGACTGCGCGACCAGTCTACGGTCTTAGTGGGGGACAGTATGGCCAGATGATTACCAAAGGGATATCGTTCCCTCTCCTCCTTTTCCCCTTCCACTATCCCATTCCACCACCATGAACTCACTCCAGCGTCCCCCACTAAGACCGTAGACTGGTCGCGCAACGTGGAGAGGAGGTACTAGTATTCCCCTCTATTTTCTCGATCTGCCCACACTGGTGGGAGGCGCTGGAGTGTGCTCATGGTAGTGGAATGGGATAGTGGAAGGGGAAAAGGGAGGAGAGAGGGAATGATGCCCGTTTCGGCATCATCTGGCGACACTGCCGCGAATGATGTGAGAACCTTGGAGCTATCGAGCCTCAGAAAGCGAAATGGTTCTTTGACATGTGCCGGACATAGAGAAGGCTTTTTTTTAAAGGTTTTTTAAAGCTTTGTTTAAAAGGCTGCGTTTTAACTAACTTAATCGATGACAATGTCAATGCAAATAGGAAAGTTTATTATTTTTCAGTCTTTTTTCACAAAACTTTTACCAACGTATTTGTGAGATTTTTCTAATTAATATCAGTCTAAATACGGCACAATTCGGACCATATTTAAAGATGATTTAAAGTGCGATAGTAACTCGATATCGGTAAGTATGATTGAAACTCTGTCGAGCTTGGTCTTTTTTAACCAGGGAAATCTCGCAAATCTATTGATGGAAGTTTCGTACAAGTGGAACTAAAAATGAAGAAATTATGAATGAAACTAACAACATCTTGTTCAGTGATCGGTTCTTCAAACAGCTCGCATAATGCGATACCTCGAAGCGAATTCGGGTCTTTAAATCTCAAAATGCGAGATCTGGAAGCGAATGCGGCACTGGGCCTTTGAACTGTTGTGTTTACATAGCTCAACCTCCGAGCACCAAGAAGCGAATTCGGGTCTTTAGATCTCAACATGCGAGACTTGGAACCGAATTTTGACCGCTGAACACGGTGTAGGTTATGTAAGTGTAATCGCAATTCTATCGTGTTTGGTACTGTTTCAATCAGAAAAATTTCACAAATACGTTGGCAAAAGTTCTGTAAGGAAAGGATGAAGAATAAAAGTTTTTGTATTTGCGTTACTTTCGTGTTTCTTTGTAGTGCGATCGATCACCTAACTAGGGGAATCCTCTAGTAGTGGGGATAAAAAAGTCACATCATACGCATACCCGAAAGTCACATCAATCGCGGGAACACTGTATGTGTTGTGCAATAACCATTTCTAGCTTTCAACCATTTTATATTAATCAAGTTAGCTATCACACATAAATTAATAAATTTGATCGAATCGCGAAAAAAAAGAAATTACTTTTACATGTACAGTATTTTATCCATAAATGTCCCAAAAGTCTTGCCTGTCCCATATCTATCTCCACTACTGCACGGTATACTCCCTTGAGGGGCCGTGAAACTCGAGAGGCCTCGGTCGCCGAGAAGTGCGATATGCGGCTCGAGTATATCGGTGAGATCACACTAATCCGAATTTCTAACTTCTTTATTTTTCATTATTTTTTTATGGGACCTCGAAAAACGTATTCGTGGCATTTTTCTAATGCAAAATCATACCAAATATGATATAATTCCGATGATATTTACTTGTGTAATGGACAATCAAAGTTTCTGGCGCAAGGAAGGACAGCGTATAGGAATGAAAGAGACGCGGAGAGGCACAGTCGCCGGCACAGTTCAAACGCTCGCGCTCCTTGCGCCAGAAACTTTAATCGTCCATTACACAAGTAAATATCATCGGAATTATATCATATTTGATATGATTTTGCATTAGAAAAATGCCACGAATACGTTTTTCGAAGTCCCATAAAAAAATAATGAAAAATGAAGTTAGAGATTCAGATTAGTTATGTTTACACTTCTCGGCGACCGAGCTTCTCGAGCTCGGCTGTCCTTATCTACGTTCGGCAAAAGTCAAAGAATACTATCCCTGGCGCATAAATGTCCCTCGGCAGACCCGTGCTTATAAGGGACCTATATCGATAAAACACTGTACATATTTTAAAATATTTTCTTTGCAATTCGAAAAGACTGCATTTCACTTCTCCTTCTGTACAGTTGTCTTGGAAAGTTTTCATTTCGCATAAAGATTCGTGGCCTAGTAATGAAATAATATTTGTCCACTTCCCAGACTTTTTCGAGTGCTATAACATATTATCTTATTCGAAGCTGGGGTATAGTTTCCGTTTTTCTTCCTACAAATTGTTATGTGGTTACCGAGAACTTGACGCGTGTAATCAAGACGTTATCGCGATCATTATCATCATTCCCCGTCAATATCGAGAGTAAGAACGATTTCAACAGCATTCCAACAGATCATCCGTTGTAGTGATTTCACTATAAACGACACGCATCGGCACTGGGCAAAAAAGATTTTTTGCCGCTCAAGGTCACGAGGTCGTACATCAGCGAACCCGCGGTTCGACGGCGGAGCGGGACTTACGTCAAAAAAATGCTGTAATGGAAGAATACGATCTTAAAACGACCTTTCAACAAAATCATTGCGGAACACCGAAGTTAATGATCCAAAAATCAAACACATCCAGCGTAGAGATAAATATATTTTAGAAAATATATTATTAAATATATGTAATATACCTGGCGGAATTTCGCGGAACACCGGTTAAGAACCGGTACTTTGTAAATTATGAACAGCAGAGATTATAGTAACCGTTTTATTTCCAAAATATTTCAGTAACATTTAACAATATTTTTGAGAAGGCTGACACGAATAATGGATTGTAATTAACGGGTTCTCGTACAATTGTTGAATGGAATCGGAACGGTACCCGAGGACTACACATGGAAATGTCGGCAGAATAATTATGTCGAAATGGAATGCAGTTGCGAAGAGAAATCCCGGACACAAAACCATATTGCAAATATGGGCGGCCACGAAAATCTACATACAGTCAGCCGCAAAAGTTTACGAACGTTAAAACAATTTTAAATATTTAAAAGATAGTAAATGTATTGCTCTGGCAAAAATTCTACAGTAGCATAGGAAAATCCTATAAAATAATATGTATCGTTAGACAATATATAATAATATCCATATCCACAATCATCTCCAAAATATTTGCCAACATTTTCTACAATGTCTCAATATTTCTTGCGATGCTCAAGAATTTTCAAAATATTTTCCAGTATGTTCTACGATGTTGCAATTTCTACAAGGCATCTAAAAATATTTTCAGTGATGCTTTACAACCTGACTGACCTCCAAAACACTTTCAAACACATTCTACGACCTTCCAATATCTCCAAATCATTGACGACTATAAGTCATACGATGCTCGAGCATTTTGGAAGCTTTATTCAGGTCAGTCTGGCATCGTCCAAAGGCTGTGAAATATTTCTTTGTCGAGCATCGCCTGAAAGATAACATTGGGCCAATCAAAGGTCCCAAACGACAAATGGGGGATCCATTATGCAATGGAAAATCGACGGGGATTACAGTAGAAAATATATTGAAAGAAATCGACGGCGATCGGCGATGTTGCATAACTGGAACTTTCGTTTATGATGGACGTCCAGCTTTAATTGATATCCCCCTACCTCACTAGCTTCGACGCAAACCAAACGGAAGTCGAAACAGCCGAACTGCGACCTTCTTATGCAATCAACGACCTCGTTAAACTGACACTTAGCCCGCTCCTTACAAAACAAGACTGAACGGGAGAAATTTGCATGCTACGAGTCCCAGGACAAAATAGGTCGGAAAGAAAAGCCGGGTACACAGGCCTCCGTGTCTCTGCCTGACTCGTTACGCCCTCAACGACTATGCACGATCATTATGAACACTTCCAAATGACCGTTCATTTCACGTCGGAAAATTAGTCGCGTAATTAGACTCTGGATCTTTATGCAACTTATTTTTATTGGCCACTTTGCCGGAATAAAAATGGGTCATTTCTTCTGTGTGTAAGTGAAACATTTTTTACAAAAGTATTGCGTTTCCTTCATAAAATGCTGTTCTTTTCTTGTTGCGTATTGCCGATCTTTATAAAAACACTTAAACATTTTTTACTCGTCACAATTTCAAATTGTAATGATGGCTGACGTGGTTCATGAAATGGTTCAGTTCAATGAAATAATTGCGATCACGTCTGAATATTTACGATACCGGAAAAACGCAGATATAAAAAATCGTCTCTGCAGTAAAGTCGATGAAAAATAAAAATTGCAAACTAGGTGTCGAAGGTCTAATTTCAAATAACGTCAAGGGCATTTTTTCTGGAATTTCCCAAGCAAAACTTGTGCCAAGCTAGATTATGTTTCATTGATTCATAATGGCGCGTCAAGAAGTTCTTGAAGCCACACTTCGCTTTTCTTTGTGCGATATAATTAATCCATTCAGTGCGTCGGTGGACGGCCATTAAATGTCCCAAATAGCCGAGTCAGTCGACAGGCGTAGCATGCGCGCGATGTCTTCATTTTGCCTAATTGTATTCGAATCGAATACATTTCGTTACGACATATGCATTCCGGCGCAACTTATTCTTATGATGATTGCATTACCATAACCGAATAAATCCAACAATACATTGGAATATGTTGAAAAACCTGTGAATTATTTTGCCAAGAAATACGCATTTCTGCTTCACACTTTAGAGTAATGAACTTTGCTTCATTTATCACGTAACTTTTTAGAGAAATGCGTCTCGCAACACAGACGAAGAGGGACTAATGATTTTATACTATGAGGAACGTATGAGGGTTAAGGGTGCACTTTCCCATTCTTTTCTGTCCAAACCACTCGAGATATTTTTACAAAATCTTACCAGCACGTTTGCGCCAACCTATATTATGAATTTTCATACAGTCTCGCTATCAAAATTGCGGGAGTTATCAAACGAGAGAAGAAAATGGAACAGTCTACGTCCAATGTTTAGACATACCCGCGTTTAATTCTTTTTATTGTATCGTTGCAACAAATTTTCAAAACTGGCGTCGCTGAATAGCGTAGAACTTTCCATTCTGTTTATGCGGGAAAAGAAAACTACGCTTTTTCAAAGTTTTATTATGCAAAGCGACGATTGTTCTCATTTATATAATGTATGTTAATTACAGTGACAAGGCGTAATTATAATGGACGGTCGTGGACTATGTAATATGAAGGTAAATAAAACGTCTGCTCATGCCACAATAACGCGTAACAGCAAAAATCCAATAAAAGAAATTGTTACGCGTTAACGTTCTGAGACTTTCAAAATACAAAAATGGAGTGTTTCAGTAGTCAAAACCGCTAGATAAAAGATCGATCTAGAGTGCTATCTCCCTCAAAAGTCCTATTTTTTCGTTTACGAGGCGTAATTTGCATTATTCGGAAGCATACAACTGCGCACGTAGCTATTTTCATAGCTATATGCTGTCGAATAATGCAAATTACGCTTCGCAAACGAAAAAATAGGACTTCTGAGGGAGATAGCGCCCTGGATCGATCTCCTATCTAGCGTTCTTGACTACTGAAAAACCCCATTTTTGTATTATCGAGAAACGAGAACGCGAGTCCCGCACCCTCGCAATCCTGGAAACGAGACTACCGTCTTAACGTGAACTTTAGAATCTGCATCGGAATTGTACGGTTCGAAATAGAATGAGGTAGATGCGGAATGTCACATTGAACAACTCGGCCAGTCAACAACAGACAGTCAAGATCAAGGATCTCATTATCCTCTGGCGTCGTTCGACGCATTGCCCCCGAGGATACGTCGAGCCGTCCCCGCCCCGGAGCAAAGAGCGTCTATCATACATAATCTAGACAATCTAGAGAATTAATTCGCACAGCCTTCGGTGGGACGGACACGTACGGTCTATAAACCATACTGTCGTCTTTTAATTGTCCGATTCGATTACACCGATTTCATTTCCTTATCTCCTCCATCCGAATGATATCGAGTCTTCTTTAATAGTCTTTAACTGCGCGCGGATTATCCGAACTCTTCTATGAAACTTATCTATAGATAAAACCTGCATCTATTCTTCGGGGAGAGAGTCATAATATTGTGAAAGCTTCCATCCGAGGTCTAATCTCTCGATACGTGTGGAACAGATGCGCACAACAGTCGTAAAACAATAAATAAAACATTTTTTCAATGGTTTGTTTTCTTTCGTGAAACCGTCACCAACGTAATCGTGATTCAAACAGCACAATACTGTTCGGATAATCGAGGTTCTATTAAATTGATTTTATCTCCATTTTAATCGGAAGAGCCGTCACACGTTAAAAATATAATTAAAAACAACAAAGTTTCGTCGCCAAATTGGTATTGTCGCACAAGCTACGAGCCTCGCCAGAGAGAGATTATGGCCACCGTCGAGTCTCCCAAAAAAACATGCCAGAGTCTGATCGACCAATAGAATCCGAGGTCGTTCACTGGAGAAAGGCTTTCACCTGTACCGCCGGTCGTCAGGTGCGATTTATCACTGAAAGTGGCTACCAGCTCCAACAAAATCGGTGTTTCGAGAACGGGAGATCGTTTTCATGGACATCTCCTAGACTGACCTAGACAACTTTTTGCTTAATGAGCGTGACGTATGCGTACACATCTTGCGACAGTAAACTGGGGCCTCAGCGAGTCATTAGACTACTGCCGCCTACACCTGGATGTTGGAATTTATCTGACGAGTGACCTCAGCTGGAGATTGCAGCCATCAGCGGTTGCAGAATCAAGATTTAGAGATACAAGAGCGTCTTGACTCCCTTTGATCGCGCAAAGATGATTGATTATTCATTGATCATGAGACCCATTAGCCATTCAGAGTCACTGACTTTTCCAGATGAATGCCAGATCACTAGACCTGGACGAACAACCCGAATTATCATAAACAGGTTTTCTGCATTTCAGCAGATTTTATGACAATCGAAAAATGAATTCAATCTTCTAATTGCGATTGACGCAGACAATTTTTATCTTTCATGAAGATCAGCAGTCTAATCATAACCATAAGACAAGCAGCTAATCAATTCAATCCATTTCTGAATCTTCTTGAAAATTCTAATAAGATGAAATGTTAAGACAGAAATGTATAGCGATAAGAATAATTAGAATAACTGTCCATACGTGATTCTAATGGAGGGACATCAGTTGTAGATGGTTTCGTTCGAAAAATGGGGTATAGTAATCTAGCCAGGGGACTACAGTAAACGCCCCTTTACTGTCCGGGTTCGTGGGCACGATCACTGTTCAGTGCCTACCCACTCCACTGCTCTTCTGTCCTTCTCTATGTTCGGCTCTCTATTGAAGTCTCGCTCGGCGCGGTAGACGCAGTCGTAAATCAAAAATAGTGTCCGGGTACGATCGCTGTCCGTGCAAAACACGGCTGTTGGACAGTAAAGGGGCGTTTACTGTACGAGTACTGCAGTCAGCCCGGAGACAGTTTCAGCCTAGGCTGTACCCCCAGCTGAGTTTTATTCCTCTAACGAGTGAAAGTTTCTTCTATGCAATATCCCCGTCAACTCGGATCCCAGGCTCAGCCACTTTCTAACGTAAACCTCATCTGTGATGACACCTGTTGGACCGTGCGTGAGCGGTTTCATTCTTCGTCATCGTGGAATCATTTCCATAGAGAATTACCCGAGGAATCTGTGCGAGAATGATTGGTACTGTTACTTTCAGAAGAACAGGTGCAACTTGTAGGTGCGTTGACATCCGTGTCTCTGATATTGAAGTCCCTATTTCTAACGCTCTATTGCATTCCGTTCCTAATTGGGGAATTTAAATTTCAAATGTTCTATGGTCAATTAAGTAGACAATGCTGAAGACTCTGAGCATGTTGGTTCCAAGTCATAAAATGCAATAAATAACATTTTCTAATAAAATTTTTTATTATTTATTTCATGACCACACTCATTTTTAAGTAGACTAACAGCCATATATATTCTTTTTCAACTCGTCATCAAAATTCATGCAATAGCGGGTTAATATGCCGGGTGAGTCATTTAAAGCGAAACAGACGTATATCTCGGAAATTAAGCATTTCGGAGAAAAATGTTTCAGACAAAAGTTGTATGGTTTCAAGGGGGACATATTGTTACACAAACATTTTCTGCGTGAGTGAAGGCATAGAGAATATTTTAAGGTCACCTTGATCTTTTTAAATGGAAAAACCTATTTTCTCTATCATGAATCGATAGACTATATAGAATTCTGAGTAAAAATGCATTGACCTCCATGTCCTAAATCTAATAGTTAACGAGATATTATCGAAATAATTTTTATCGAAAATAATTATCGAAAAAATCAAGGTCACCTTGATTAGATAAAAGTGTTGACTTGACCTTCATATCTAATAGTTAACGAGATATTATCCAAAGAAGAAAGAAAATTATTTCGATAATATCTCGTTAACTATTAGATCTAGGACATATCGAGGTCAATACATTTTTACTCAGAATTCGATAGTCTATCGATTCATGATAGAGAAAATAGGTCTTCCCATTTAAAAAAATCAAGGTGACCTTGAAATCTCCTCTATGCCCCCAGCCACGCAGAAAATGTTTGTGCCGCAATATGCCCCCCTTGAAACCATACAACTTTTGTCTGAAACATTTTTCTCCAGAATGCTTTATTTCCGAGATATACGTCTGTTTCACTTTAAATGGCTCACCCTGTATAATCGATGGAATGCTAAATATTTAACATTGTTACCTTATTGGGCAACTTAAATTCATATTTACTCGTTTCTAAACAAATTTGAATTTTAAACAATCTGGCGACTTTAGGACCATCCAATTAATAAACAAAATTATTATCTCAAAAAGCTAGTGACTCAGATTTATGAAATTCAAATGATGTAAATAATAACTACTAAGTACAGTATTTTATCCATGAATGTCCCAAATGTCTGGCCTGTAAATGTCCCAGATCTATCCCCACTACTGCGAGGTATACCCCCTTGAGGGGCCGCGAAACTCGAGAGGCATCGGTCGCCGAGAAGTATGATATCATGCGGCTCGGGTATATTGGTGAGATCACGCTAATCCGAATTTCTAACTTCTTTATTTATCATTATTTTTTATGGAACTTTCATCAACGTATTCGTGGCGTTTTTCTAATGCATATCATATCAAATATGATATAATTCCGATGATATTTACTTGTGTAATAGACTCGATTAAAGTTTCTGGCGCAAGGAGCGCGAGCGTTTGAACTGTGCCTCTTCGCGTCTCTTTCATTCCTATGCGCTGTCCTTCCTTGCGCCAGAAACTTTGATTGTCCATTACACAAGTAAATATCATCGGAATTATATCATATTTGGTTTGATTTTGCATTAGAAAAATGCCACGAATATGTTCATGAAAGTTCCATAAAAAATAATGAAAAATAAAGAAGTTAGAAATTCGGATTACTTCTCGGATACTTCTCGGCGACCGAGGCCTCTCGAGCTCGGCTGTCCTTCTCTACGTTCGGCAACAGTCAAAAAATACTATCCCTGGCGCATAAATGTCCCTCGGCAGACCCGTGCTGGGGACTTATATCGATAAAATACTGTAGTTATGTATATATCTTTTTCTATGAAGCCTGTCGCGTTTTGTTCGGTGAAAAACAGACATATCAAGGAGCAAAAAACATAGCGCATGGGCTGACCTCGAACTTGTTCGAAAGATCCGCGCGCCGGCACGTCATTGGTTGCGCGCCATGCAAATTACAGGTATCGCGCACGGTTCCACGGAAAAAATCGCGGGGGGAAACTGTTTGCTTAGTAATTAGCGGGCCCGTGATTTCTGAAAGTACGTACGAACCGACTTGTGACGCACGAGAAGACATTATCGGCAGTCGGACCACCGTCACCTGACTCTGCGCTCCGTTATTCATGCCATTCGGATGCGCGTTAAAAAAACCAATTAAAAATGTAAATTTGAAACGACCGGTTTGGACACTGGGATTCACCGCTTATTTTTCGGAATTTATTGTGACCAATCGGCTAAATCTAAACTGACGAAATTTCTACGAGACATAAACAATACTTTGGAGGACGTATGCAAAAATGTTCAAAGTAAAAAATTTCGTTTTACGTGAGACAATTTCTTGCGAACACACTCAGCCACCTGAGTGGTTGGGAATTTATCGTGATCAAACCGCTAAATATAAATTCACTAAATTTTTATTACATGTTCCCTCCATGTTTGACGGTAGGCACCACATACTGCTTCATTCGGTTTTCTACACACGGGTGTTCTCTTTTTTTTATTTAATAACTCAAATTTGCTCTCGTCACTCCATATAATCTTTTTCCAAAATGATAATGGCTTATTCACATATTTTTTTGCAAAAGCTAAAAGTTTCTTTTTACGGACTTTACTAATGTGTGAGATCCATAATGGTATGGGGTTGGAAATTTAGCACCCATCCATGGCATCGTGAATGCAGATAAGTTTATTGACATTTTAAATGAAAATATGGAAGAGTCAACCCTAAAAATGGATCTCGATGAGGGATGGATGCTACAACAGGATAATGATCCTAAGAATACGGCGAAGAAAACGAAAATATTTTTACACGATTGTGGCATAGATGTTCTCGATTGGCCTCCGCAAAGTGCAGATCTTAATCCTATAGAAAATTTATGGAGCTTATTAGATTCGGAAATACCATTAGAAGAACGCCATAATAAAACAGTATTTTTAAACGGGTCGCAATTAAAATTTCAACAAATTGATCGAAGTTACCTCCAAAAACTTGTGGAAAGCATCCCACGACGATCAGACGCAGTAATTAAAGCAAGAGGTTACAATACCAAAATACTAGTTGCTTATTTTCTAAATATTTATAAAGTGTCCACTTAATTTTGACCACCAAAAATTGCATACAATTTTGATTAATGATAATATATTCTATTATATTAATTGTTATCATTGATATTGTTGTTTATCTCATTAAAGTACACTTTGTTAAATGTTCCATACAATTCTGGTTTGTTAAAATTACGTTTTAAATTGCATTGATTTTTTGTTGATCGTTAAACCTGTCCACTTAATTTTGTCCACGACTGTATGGAGGTCAATACTTTTTTTACGCAGAATTTTGTGCTTCATCCGAGTTCGATCAGAAATATCGCGCATTCCATTTAAAAAAATGAAATTGACCTTCACATGTCCTTTACGCGTCCACCTACAAAAAAGCAACTAACATCAGATTAATGCCCCCTCGAAACCAAGCAAGTTCCATCTGATGCATTTTTTCCTAACGCCAATAGCAGCCGAGTTATTCAGGTAGCCTGTTTTAGATGTCTCGCCCTGATATAAATAATGCCTTGAAGAGTCTATATAAAAATTTGCAACGCTGAATATTCGTTTTTCAAGAAATATAATTTTTTTGAGGACCCCTCTTTTCAACCCTTCGACTGTGCAACTCTTCAAGCACTGCGCCGGGACCAATGTGCATTGTATTTTTTAAAAATTTATCCAAATCTAACCGATATTTGGAACAGAGTTACTAGTCGTTTAATCTCTCAAAATGTTCGACGCAATCGCAGCTTAAACTTTCTCGGCATCAATAGATTCCGTTTATCAGCCGAATACGACACTCGAACTACGACTTCAATGCCCCAAAAAAAATATTGCCATGATCGAAATCGACCAAACGCCGTGCCGTATCTATAATTCATACACTTATCAGATATTCTAATCCGACGCTTTGCATCGTTGTCTACGTCAGTGTTTTATAAACCGATCACCCAAGGTTTCCATCGAAACCCTGTAAGAAATTACTCGAAGAAATAAACTAGTTTATATATTGCTTACTGCATACTGTGGTGTCTCTGATATTGTTATACTATCGGGTTGGCGAGAAAGTAATTTCGGTATTTTAAGGTGAAATAAAATTTCTCTTATTCAAGCGATGAACTCTAATCAATAAAATATTTTCATATCTATTCTTTTCGGCAAAATATCATCGCACAAAAGGGAAAATATCTTATTCATTAAAGTTCGTTGCTTGAATAGAAAAGTTGGGCTCTATTTATTATAATACCGAAATTATTTTCTTGCCAACCCAATAGATAAGAATACGTTAATTGTAGCTGCATCATGTTCTCCACATCTTTAAACTTGTAGCGTACTGTAGAAGAACAAAAGCTGAAATTCAAATTATACGACTTGTGAAAAATTTCCTCGCATCATAAAAATAACAAAATTATTGTAAAACGTTAAAGAATTAGCGATAAGAATACTTTTTGAATTTGCCTAATTGTAAAATAAAACAGAATCGGTAAAGGTAGTTACGTATAATGATTAGAATCTGTCGCACGCGACATGCGAAAAACGCAGTTGTCAGCTAGTAACAAATTACGTAATTTCGGGACAGAGATCATGTGTATGCGTTCACGAGAGGAGTGGGGATTGGCGGCATCACGCCACACTCGAGAGGAAAAAAGGGGGAAATGCATGGCGCGCGTAGAAATCGGCTCACCCTCGACGACCGGCGATTGGGAGATAATTGTCCACGCGCAAAAAAAAAACAAACTATTTCGATCAGCCGATATTTGTTTACATAAACGACCAGGATAGGCGTAATGACTCAGACCATTCACGGAAGTTCGTTTATCAGATTACGCTTGAAGAGCGCTTTTGAACGGTGTAATCGGACTTTGTACACATCGGATGTCTTTCTGACTACACCACGCCATTTAATCAATTGCATTAATCTTAGTCATCTATCGAACCGAAAATATTTTTGCACATTTCTCAAGTCTTCTTTGGTTTAGCTTCTCCTTGAAATTATTGAAAAATTCGAAAGAATTCTTATGACTCTGACCATATATGTAGATGGCTTGAAAATGTGGGGACTAGAAGGCCAAACGTAATGTGTACAAACTATTCTTCGAATTCTCGTCACCCGACGTCGAACGTGTAGAAAAGGACAACGAGCAAACAAAAGAACGACGGCCAGCATTTCGGTGAGGCTATACTAATTCGGTGCTGTAACTTTGTTGTTTTCAAATTGTTTATCATGAAACTTTACCAACATATTCCTGATATTTTTCTGATTAAAATGGTACCCAACACGAGTATCCGAACTCGCCAGAAAAATACGAGTATTTGGATAACAGAATGGCTACTAGCTACAATCTTGGACTAAATCGTTACTGTTCTCCTCTAGTATGTTTAGTAAATATTAGTAACGATCTACTAAAGTTGTTAACATTCTACTAGCGACTGTTCCGCACGTGTATTTGTAAAATACGAGTCAAACTTTGTTTGTCTGACTTTCCTGTCCTTGTCAAAAGAATATATTCCCCCCCCCTTTTTTTTAAAATCTAACAATCCTTGAAAGCGCTCGATAATGGTAATAATTAGACTGCGGAAGAAATAACATTCAATTTAGTTTCTATTCCTATACAGATCATCCTTATAATTTGCATAAAGATCGTCGCAAAATTTGCAACGTCACTGTATTTAGCAATAACGCAGAAATTGTTCTTGCTTCATAAATTATTTAAAAGATTCGCTAGCAGATTGTGTGCCCATCACCCCACATATTTTCCATTTAAACATTTTTGCCTATCTCTAACATTATATGAGATAATTGACAGTATTGCTCAAACGAGGACACGCTATACATTACTCTGCCAATTTCGTTGCATTTTGAAGTTTAACGTCCGATACTATCCACACGCCGCACGTGAGAGATTATTTTTAAATTTGCACAAATACTATGTCTTGTGTCATCACATATATTGTGTGTGTATGACGACACGGCCTCGTGCTCATAGAGATGGGGTGATCATCATTATTTCGTGGAAACGATAGACAATCTTGTTAGAGCATTACGTGTCCTTAGCAAAGCAGACAGTCGGATGTTATCCGGAACGAGAGCCGACTGGCAATTTTCTATAGCGAATCGAAATCATTTTGCTTCGGAAGAACATTGATCAATGTCTTTGGCTCCCCTGTGAGGAAATCAAAAAACGCCATTTGAATGGAGAGAACAAAAAACCAATTATTCCTTCACAACTGGAGATCATATTCAATGCCCATGCTAATTTTTGTAATAGATCATTCTACTAATCCCTATGGAAGCAATTCTGGAGTCGAAAGATTGAAATTTACGAAATTTATGAAATATTGTAGTATAACTCAAATTCCGTTTGAAGTTTGCTTTTCTAACGTATCCAGGGTCATGCGACCGGAACCGGTTCGAATCGCTCTTTGACCGTTCAGACACCGTGAAGATCGTGAAACGAGATAGGCAAAATAATTTTTACTTAACACGTACAGTTATTCGAATTAATATTCGGGCACTCTTAAAAAGACGATAACTTCTTTAATATTGTACTATACGATTTGAACTTTTTCCGGAAAGCTAGAGCAATTAGTTTGCTGCAGGATGTGAAAAGAAATTTTTTCAAAAATTGCAACTGATCGGAATTGTAGGGAAAATACTAAAAGTTGCATTCCACAACTTTTTTTATGTGGGCCTATATTGAAAATTTAAAAAATACGTTTTGTAGATCTGCATATTCTGAAAATTTCGTCAAAATCGGTCGACGTTGCAATGAGCTACAAACGTTTAAAGATGGTAAAAATGGCGGATTTTCGGCCTATAACTGCAGTAAATCTGAGGATTCTTATATCTTTCAATGCCTGTCGTTTTTTCCCGCATCAACTGATCTCGATGAAAAACGTATTTTTTAAATTTTCAATATAGGTCTACATAAAAATGTAGTACATTGTAAAATGCAACTTTTAGTATTTTTTCTACAATTCCGATCAATTGCAATTTTCGAAATTTTTTTTCACATCCTGTAGCAAACTAATTGCTCTAGCTTCCCAAAAAAGTTCAAATCGTATAGTACAATATTGAAGAAGTTATCGTCTTTTTAAGAGTGTCCGAATATTAGTGGGAGTCACTGTACACTGCTGTGCAAAAGAAAGAAATTATAAGATATAATGACAAACGATATCTTTATATAGAAATTATAATTTACAATGATTGATTTATTGCATTTAAAGTATTGGATAAAATCCGCAATAACATATATATTCTGGAGAACCATGCAATTAATCAGCGGAATCCTTTTCCAAAACTTACCGTGTTCTTATTTGATTTTTTACGCTTTTCTATTAAATATAGCCGGGTGCTTCTTTCTTTTGCACAGCAGTGTATGTCTGAGGCACTCGAGGGTCTTATCCGAATATTCGAATCATTTTTTTCCCTTTTTTCAGAAAAGTTTCGGACACGTGAAATTCGTGCCGAAAGGTTAGGGTCAGGTTGCGCGACCCACAGTTCGAAAAAGCCCGCGAGATTCGAACGTCCACGAAAACAGTTGACCGTATCGTAATAATTGATCATACAATTATCGAGGGAATTATCTGAATAATGGAAATACACGGGCGAATCACGTGTAGATGGACAATTTTTATACAAACAGCCGATATGATTTCCTTGATCGTTCATTTACATTTGTGACTGTTTTTTTGTCTGTTCAAGCAGAACGCGGGTAATGATATTTATATGTAAGAGCAAAACACGAAGAAGGAATTAAATAGACAAATTACTAGAACATATAATATTCTAATACGACACTTACTCAGCCTTTTTTTCTTCGTGTGGCGTCTCGACGTCGAAAAAAAGCCGCGCATGCGAGTATTTTAACTGAAAAGGACATCCCTAAATCTGTTTATTTTAGATAATTTGGTTTCGTATGCCCAGCAATCCTTTCGCACCGCCCTTTTTGTACGATATGTCGACAAGAGGGCTGTGTCTTTTTTTTTTTCTTATTCAAGACAAAAGAAAAGAGAACTGGTAGAAGCGATAATCAAATTGAGAACACTGTCCTGCGATTTTTTATTCTCCTTCGCGCGAGCCGCGAAGGACGCGCGGGTAATTCGAATTCACAAAATTACAAAACGAACTGGAAATTTGATCGCGTCTCTGCATCTGCAAAACTGTGAAATAACTATTCCAATAATATTTACTATGAACACGGTATAATCTGTAGTATAGACAACTTTAAAAAGTTTCGTTTTTCTTTAGAAATTATTATGCACCGTTCTTGGTTTGTGCGAAATACTTTATCTCACTTCGAAACTAACAAATAATGATTTCATTGCAATTATTTAAAAGAAAAAATTGTATTGCGCCCAGAATAACTTCTTTCATATTCCAGTTGACTCTCGCACAAAGTGATAAAAAAAAGAAATTGTCTTTTCAGACCGTACATATATATTTTACGCGGCAGTAAACGTACAAACGAATTGTTTAATATTACACTTACTGTCACGAAGAGTCTACGCACGCGTGCACGCACGTAGATAGTGTATAGAATAACTTTTTGGATCGCGTTATACGGCGGTCTATCGAAGCGGGAATTTCAAACGCGCCGTTCGCGCACGGAAATTTACAACACGTTGTCGCACTCGGAAATTCGAGGATTTATTGCCTATAACTTTGATAATGTCCGCACGCGTCTGGCCAGTTGGACCACTTAATCTCCACACATGTGTATTCGAGATATTTAGAAGAATCGCGGTAGTGGGGTCATGTAATACCGATAAAAACTTCTAAATGAACAGATAGAGGGAATGGGCGCGATAAAATCCGAATCGCGACGTGCGATTAAATATTTATACGCGCTTTTGAATTAATTCCGAACTTAACCGTTGTGCCTTGCAATATTCGCATAATTGCATGCGGCACTGGAGGAGGAATTCAGTAACGCCGGGGAAAAAAAATATATTTACGGCGTCAACAATCATTGCGAAGTTAGCGTGGAACGAGCCGAGATGGTAATTTCGTGTATAATTCGCATTCTCCAATTTACAAGGAAACTTGCACATCTTGTCATCCACGTGAATGCCGTGCTATCGAATCGTCGCGTTATATCGCGTGGTACGACAAGAACGAACGGTTAATTGAATTTCGAAAAAGTTTCATTCGAACGATATAAGAAATCAGAAATCGAACGAGTAACGCGACAGGAATGGACAACGCGTTTCGATTCTGTGCGCACGGTGTCGTTAAACGACAGAGAAATGTCGTCGATTACAGTAACCGACGCGTACGAAAAGAAAAATCAGTTGAAGACATGGTGGTTCCGGTGGCGTGATCGGAAGTCGTGGTGGTCTCGTTCGAATTAGCGCACGACAAGGTGGCAACCGCTTAATTGCGACGGTGTAAGGTTATAACGAGAGAGAATCGAGCCCTACGGTGAGAAAATATTAGACGTGTGAAAGTTGTTAGCGTGTCATCGTATTGAAGAAAGCAGTCGAACGGTGTGGAATAACAACGAATCACAACGCGAAACGAATTTGTTTTTGCGGCGACACGATATATTCGTGGATATACCTCGTGGGAGACACGGTTGATAGAATGTTTGCGGATGATTAAATCGCGGTGTGGAAAATGTCGTCTGCAGAACAGCGCGGAAATGACTGAAATTTCGCGTAAATGTGAGAAATGTTTAAAGAGATGGTGATAATATTGCATGAAGTGTCCGAATTCCGTGGATACGTACCAGCAAGGTGGGCCGAGAAACTGCTGATTGCGGAGCAAGTCTCGGTCGGAGAAAATGAAGACACCAGGTGGATCACAGAGGACCGTTGTTTTACTTGGTTTGTGCACACGGAAAGACAAAGACTCGCACTAACATGCGGGCAGTCGCGGCTGCCAGCTTTAAGTAGGCATATTCGTTGAACACGACAGAACAAGGCTGACTCTCAGTGGTAATGGCTTTCACGCACGCCGCCGGCCCAGCAAAATGCAAATGGTAGAACACCGCAGGGCGCCATTTTTAGTTAGATTGCACGCAGCTGCGCACGCGCGACGCCCCCGCGCGGACCAATCCCGAAACTGTAAAAGCGTAGAAAGTCGTTTCACTGTATGTAATGAACGTGTGAATGTGAACGTTATGAATGGACCTTTACGCGACCGATTCGAATGAACGATCGTCCGACGAATTTTCGGCCCGATAACATATTGTTTATTTATGCGAGATTGGCTTTACCTGTGACATAAGTGTTACGAAATGTATGGCGCGATTTAAACGCGAATTAGAATGAAATGCGTTTTCAAACTGCGTCGGATTATTCATGTCTCCTTCTTCCATTGACACTGCAGATCGACAATTGTTCGTTATGTAATATCCGATGATTGTTTAATTTTGTTCTACAGCGAGATAAATCGGTTGATCGAACGCGTGGCGCCATCTTTGATGAAACAATAAAGGCACTAGACGATTGGTCCACATTGTTGTCGCTTACCATGTTTTCTATTGTATCATCCGAAAAATAATATATTTTTCTTGCCAAAAAAAAAGGAAAATCATCTCACAATTTTGTTTGATATATTGCCTCAGAATTTACAATGAAAAATAGTGTCGCTAGACATCGAGGATTGAACAAAACACTGTCCGCGTTTCAAAAAAGCCCGCGATTTTCAAACGGCTTGTTTGACAACTTAAATTCAAAAACAGTTACGCAAAAATGCTTTGTAATATTTGATATCTTCCTTCTCAAAGATGGGAAACAGAATATCGACACTGAATTTTATTCTATTTTTCAAATTGTTTCTGATTGTTTTTCCTAAAATACAGAAGATACTCTCTGTTTAAAAGTGCGAGCTGGTAAAACAGAGTATGTTTCTAAAAGATTGAATAAGGTTTCATTCTATTAACTGCATCAACACTGGATAATATACTAAAAACACATGTTCTGCACCCTAACCTCTCGTAACAAGTGTTGTGGTACAATAATTTAAGAATATAATGTGGTGTCGCTTGTAATTAAATCGAACTGACATAAATTGTGATATTCTATGTAAATGTAACTTCTTGTATTGGACGTGTAAAAATTTGTTTACATATAGACAGTAAAAAGACGACAGAAAAATGAAACGTTTAAGCGAAGAGAAAACAAAGCTGGTTTTAGAAAAATTAACGAAGTAGTAAGTAGATTTATGCATTATATTATAATGAGAAATCGATTCGTTGACCGAATTATAATAATATATTATATAGTTGTAATTTTTCATATAAAATTTATTTTTTAGTATTGGAGACAACGTGAAAGTATTAATTGACCGACCAGATGGTGTTTATTGCTTTCGGGAAAGGAAAGGCAGAGTGTACTATGTTTCTGAAAAAATTCTACCATTGGCTAGCATGGTAAATCCAGCCAGATTAGCAAGTTTCGGTACATGTTTTGGGAAATTTACAAAATCAGGAAAATTTAGGCTACACATAACTGCACTGTATCATTTGGCCCCGTATGCGCAAGTAAGTACATTAGTCTGTTGAGTTATTAATTCTGTTAAATTAATTGCGCAATGTTTGTTAGCATAAAATATGGCTGAAACCTTCTGCGGAACAACAATTTTTATATGGACATCATGTTTCTAAATCTGGCTTAAGTAGGGTAACAGAAAATACTCCTCAATATCAAGGAGTGGTTATATATTCAATGAATGATGTCCCATTGGTGAGAAAACTATTAAAGTATTATTTTAGCAGCACCGCGTTGATTCCAATTAAACATATTTTATCTTTCACAGGGTTTCGGTGTCGCAGCAAAAAGTACAATGGATTGCAAATATGCAGATCCAATGGCAACAGTATGTTTCCATCAAGCTGACATAGGTGAATATATTCGATCAGAAGATACATTAATTTAACTGTAAAAATATTCCTTTGTACCACATAAGTTTTAGAATACTAAATATATTATCTATTTTCATGTCGAAAAATATCTTACATTTTATGATTAAACAATTCTTCATTTCACGTTTCCGAACACAAATATTTACAAAATAGAAAATGGGGAAAATAATTCCGACGATATTGTTAGACTGTCTACTAAAAATTATCTTTTATATTTACATAGAAAACAATCTTATAGGTTATAAAAATTTTCAACTTCATTAGGTCCATCTTATAACATGGTAAGTTTTCTTCCCAACTCTGACTAGTGTAACATTGTTTTGTAGTATATGTATTCCGGGTACAATGACTTCGTCTTTATTTGTGATTCTCTGATAGTTAACATAAAAGCCACCAGCGGCGATTATTCTTTTCGCATCATGCTCGGTTTGGAAACAGTTTGCCTTCATTGCCAATTCAAAGATAGTAAGACCAGGCTCAGCGAACATATTTATTACCGTCGCTCCTTCTAGCAGCTGTGCCAGCTCATCTGCGCTTACTTTGGACAAAGATTCAATTGAGGTGTCGTAAAGTGTATTGGATGCTCTTTTCGCTGCTTCCAAGCCTTCTTCTGCAAGTTTTTAACAGTGATTTAATACAAACAGTTTCTTGGTCGCCGACTTATTTCCATTATTATCTACTCACCTCCATGGACCAGTAACGTAACTTGCTCTGCGAGAACTTTCTGTGCTTTTCTAAGCCCCGGTGCTTTGAAGTGATCTTCAACAAGTTCTTTAATATACTTCAAAGGTAGGAACGTGAAGAAACGAAGAAGTTTATCTATATCAGCATCCTCTGCCCTAATAAAAAACTGGTACAGTTGAAAACTAGAGGATCTCGAAGGAGAAAGGAACACCGCATTGCCTGTGGACTTCCCAAATTTTTTTCCACCTTCGGCTGTGATAAGTGGTAATGTCAAACCATAGACTTCTTTATGGAGATACTTAGTTACTAAATCGTAACCAGACATCATATTCCCCATCTGATCATGGCCTCCAACTTGGAACTTGCAATTATATGTTTTGTATAAGTGCAGCCAGTCATATCCTTGGAATACAGGATAGCTGAACTCCGTAAAGCTCATTCCAGTATCTGATTGCAATCTATTTTGTACAGAGCTGCGACCTAGCATTGTGCCCATTCGAAAATATTTGCCAATCTCTTTAATGAATGTGATTATATTTTTGTTGCTGTACCATTCCAAGTTGTTTAGTATTTTCACAGGACGCAAATCGTGGCGCCCTTTCTTATAGAAGTATTTTTTGTGATTTCCAAATATATTCGTTATGTCTTTTTCGATAGACTTTAGGTTTTCCTGGAGCACAATTTCCTCTATCTCAACCCGTTCGGAAGTTCTAAAGCTTGGATCACCTATCATACCAGTCGCACCTCCTAATACAGCGATCACTTGATGTCCGCTGCGTTGCCAGTGCAATAGATTCATGAGAATCAATAAATTGCCTATGTGCAAACTTTCTGCAGTCGGATCGAATCCTGCGTAGACACACTGGGCCGGTTTGTGCCATAATTTCCTTATTTCGTCTCTGAAAAGTTGAGATACAAGATTCAAGATACAAGATGAGACTAAAATTCATGTAATATATAGAAATGACAAAGAGAGATAGTATTTTCTTAAAAATTGTAGAATAATGAAATAAAATGATGGTCTTCTACAATTTTATACGGAAGGACTTCAAGGGCATTAATCAAATTTCTTAATTAACTTACTCGTAAATATAAGGAAAGATATCTTGATAATATTGTCGATTTTCGGAGTCCAGTACATACTTCAACGAATGCACGCGGCGATAACCTATGTGTCTCGTAATTGAACATAACCTAACTAAATTGTACATTGTTAGTCAACTATATATTCGCATCAGTTAATCATCTATTTATACGGTAGGAATGCTTCTGTACAACCGATTGTTCATTTAATTTTTCGAATCAACAACTAATAAGTTGCCGGTACAACAATCATACAATGTACTTTTTTGTCTGGCGTCCGCGGGGCTCTAGAGCCTAGAGCCCAAGAGCCCCCTTACCATTTCTGTGTCACATCCATAAGTGGGCATAGGTGAGCGCGGGGATAACGTGGAACTAACAGTGATCTGAAATACCAACATTGCTAAAAGTTCCACCATCATCGAGATACTAGCGCAGAAGAGATATCAGACGAGATATTCGTCTGTGATACTAGTCGGTGGTTCCGCGGTCCTTACCTAAATAGAACCAGAGAATATATGACAGTGTTCACGCCCGGGATGAACCAGCTTGAATAGTACATATATCTTGTTCTGAACTTCAGAACAGAAATTCTCACCGACGAGAATCTGCTCAGTGGCCTTCTGCACCGACGAGATCGCGTCGATGGCCTTCTGTTTCTTACTCCAGCCAGAATACATCCTAGAGGGCGTAAGAAAACACCGAATTATTCGAGTGACACGATGTCCCATAAGGCTGGCAGTAAGTCTTTAACAATATCTCGTCGGTGATACTGCATACGAGCAAGCTGTCCGACACAGTAGAAGACTGTAGAGAATTATTCGAGTGAGACGATCTCCCATAAGGCTGGCAGTCTCTCATCGGTGATTGTGGTATTCATGACTCGCAGTAAAACATTCATTTGTCAGATGGCAGTGCAATGCACACCTGTGTGGCTTTTTGATTTAAACAGAAATCTATTTTATTACAACATTAACATAATTCTTGCCTGAGTTAGGCATTGTGATAATAAAATATTATAAGAATTACCACGAATAATTACGGATTTTTTTAAAAGTTCGAGTAATTAATTTTAACCGTCTACGTCTACATTAATGATCATTAGCACTTTTATTTAACGTTGACTATTTGCCTATTACGTTTCTATGCGGCTCATGGCCTTAATGGCTAGATATGGAGATTATGAGGATATCCTTTCCATGTTCGAATATCTCTTGTTTGTAGCGTGCAGCTAAAAAGCGATCTCGTCGATTGCTCAAGTTGCTAAGAACACGCCGTTAGTTAATTACTGCCGTTAATAATTAGTAACAGATATAAAGTAACCTGTAGGATGCTGTAATGGAACAGATAAAAAATAATTAGGAGAAATGAACTGCAACAGTCTCTTGGGAATTTAAAAACATCTCCGCGAGACATTATAAAAATCCAATTCTAAACGAAATTAATGAAGAATCTCGTCTAAAATAATTATCATAAAACCAATCAAATTTGTAGCATTCATAAACATTTTTAGAAATTAAACGATCAATGCAAAACATAATTTTCATTAATTGCATTTTCTTTCTCAGGGTTTGTCTTTTTTGTAATCAAAATTGCATTTTTCATATTACACAATATTCCTCGAACGTTCGATTAATTTCTAATGAGAAATTGTGAATATTTGTTGCTAGGAATAGTAATTATTAGTTATGGTTATCTCGTGTAGAAGAAACTGTAGACGCTTAATGGCTATTATGTATTAAAGTGAGTGTGGTTATTAGCCTGAGAGTATTTTGAAATTCAGATTTCTCTGTTAACCAAGTTCTTATCTTTGTACGTTTTATAGTTCGTATCTGGCGAGCATGATTTATGTCAATTATCATCTAATGGTGTTTGCTAGAAAGCTCCGCCGTTAATAGTCCGCCATGTCTGATAGCTGCTTTCTATTTAAATTATGGTAAACATCGAATACTGATGCTTGTTTATTACCAAAATCGTGTAGAATTTTCCTGACGACATCGACAAAGGTTGTACCTTTAAAATCTTGTCACAGTTCATTCAGTTGATTCATTATTAATGCGAGGGTCTAGATGAAGATGCTCAACATAGCGGACAATCAATCTCGGAACTTTTCGCTACATTTAACAAATAATCCGATGATCAACTTGACCTGCACTTTATTAATATTGCTACTACAATGGAAATGTTCTTAAAGTATTAAGAACATTGAAATTAATTTTATCTTGAACTGTTTGGTCGACATTGATTTTATTTTTAATCGTCTTTTTATTTTTAGTCGTTTAGTCGAAATTGTCATCTTGAACGTTACTAATTTCAACTATACAATTTAAAATGGAATCAATCTCTCCACAAAATGATAGAAAAGAGTCGAAGAAAAATTCATTTGTTCTTCTATATTAATTTAGATAAGAACAATTCTTCCCCACGAGAATTCAGAAAAATTCCTCCGGATTTAGTAGCCCACGATAAGCAAATTAATCCGTGAAAATAGACACGCGTTCATTCTTACAAAAAAAAATCACAAAATTGTCTACTTGATTTTTTCAGAAAATAATCGATAGAAGTAAGAAGGATTACTCCTCGCATCGATCCCCATAACAATTCCATCAAGCTTAGTATTGCGAAAAATGATTCACAAATTGCTCTCGGATAAGATGATGCGACGAATCGTCGCAACTACTTGCGTAATATATTACTGCAGCGATTAATTAAAAAACGGAGAGGAACCCGGGGAGACAGGCTTTTTTTGCGTCGCAGGTGCGCGTGCTCCTAATAACGAAACAGGTAAAGCCGGGTTGATGGAGGTGCGGTTTAAACTTAAAACGCACGGCGCGGCGCTTTCCGTGTTTCTTTTATACCTGTCGCGGCACATTCGCCTCCAAATAATTGCCGGACAACTTCTTAATTGTATAAAAATGCCCTGAGACGCGTTAAACGGCCGCTGAACTCTGTAATACACCGAGCACGAGAGTATTTATGGCATTCCACAAATTTTCTCCTTTCAACTTCCACAAAATCTTCAACTAAACCCACTGTTTTGGGGAAAGCTTCTCCCCGACATTCCTCGAAAAAATTGTCTCCATGAAACGTTCGAATTTTTCGATGAGGATCATTGTAGAATTATTCTTGGGAACGTGCTGAAGCAGTTGAACATTTTGGAAAAAATGTTTTGAAAAAATATTGATCACTCGAGATTTAGTGTAGAAAATGCAAGAATGATTGCGGAATATTTTGTATGAGCGTTCTGAAGCGGTTTGGCCGTTTTAGAAAATTTTGATCCTGTTACTTTTGGTATGTTCGGAATGTTCGGCGTTACAAGTCGAATTGTGTGGAGCGCGGGCAGCCTATTTTAAAAATAAATGTGCGTCGACGTGGTCGAGTGGGCCCAACAGGAAAAGGAGTCCGCAGGATTTGGGTCACGAGGACGAACACGGCCAAGAACCTCCTCGACCTATTCATTTTTCAGCGAAAGTCCGTTTCAAACGCTATCTGGTATCGGCGACATGACGAAAGTAAAAAATAAAAATGATGAATAGAATATACGTGCTAAAATAATGCTCGCAGCGTTTTGGTTTTCGCATCGTCGTGCACTAGGTTCGGAGCCGTTTAGGATGGTCAAACAGATCATCGGTGTTTACTTTGAGTGTGTCGAATTTGCTGGCTTATGATAACCAAACAGACTCTATGCACCGCGTGCGAGTCTTTTATTACACGAATCGCTTTTAAACGCCAATTTTCGTGGCAGGGTCTTGCTAATTTTATTGCGAAAGCGAAAAATTGTTTGGCCGAGAGGGGCTCTAAATGGTAAAAGTGTTGAAAAGTGAGAAACGACTGGATTTCGGAAATGTACAGAAGGAGATACGGAATTTAATTTAACAATCGAAATTTCCAAGAACTACTCATTGTCAGTTATACATTTCTGAAAATTTCTCAACCAAAAAATTCCTACGCGTGGCTAAAATACACGTACTTTTAAACGAAGTGCTTGTTTGAAAACCGAATCGATTAATTTCCTCAGAAAAACATCGTGAAAACCATTCTCACGTTGCAATGCCCTTCAGAAGACAGCTTCTACAAGATTCACTGCAACTCGTAGAGATTTTTCAAAATTTCCCAACCAAAAAATTACCACATGTAGTCGAATATACGTACTTCTGAACGAAGTACTTGTTTAGAAGCAGAGCCAATGAACTTTCTTAGAAAAAATCCGTAAAAACCATTCTCACCTTGCAGTCTCAAGACAGCTTCTAAAAGATTCACTGTAATACATTTTTCAAAATTACCCAACCAAAAAATTCTTACAGATGCTAAAATATACATATGTACTTTTAAACAATGCTCCCCTTTAAAAAGAGACTGACTCTTTCAGAAAGAGTCTTTCAGAAAGCAGGAGGAGGACTGCGATCATTAGACTGCGGATCTTTATGCACTTATAGTAAAATTGAGTAGATGAAATTCGAAATTGTTGGAAAATTTTTAAAATCGAAGATGTCAATATATGATTTCTCCTCTATTGAAATCATTAAGGGGAGAAATAACATCTAGATTGGTTTCTCTTTCTTGCAAATCGACGCAGTTCATTTTTATTTTGCATGAAGATCCGCAGTCTAGTGATCATAAAATAAATTCGTAGGACAAAGGATGAAGGGCTTTCGATGATGAGGTTTAGTCCAGGTGGAAGACTGATTAATTTTGAGTATTATGAAGTGGTTGGGAGCCACTGGCAATGAGGAATCGCAAGAGTGAACGATTTAATCGCGACTCTAGGATGGGACATCACGAACAGATGCCGCGAGAGGAGTAACAACGAGCGAGCACGTAACCAGCCGCGTAAGTCCTGGTGAATGGGAAAAGTAGAAGTTTCGGTCTCCCTGGTGTCTCTCCTACGTGGTTGTGTAGGTATTGGTTCTCTCTTTCTCTTTTCCTCTCTCTCTCTCTCTCTCTCTCTCTCTCTCTCTCTCTCTCTGTGCTCGTTGGTTTCTCTGTTTCTGTGTCTGTATCACTCAACAGCCGGACGTCCCACTAGGAGAACGGACTCGACCGCTCCGAGGTAGAAAGGTTGGCGGATTCTTTCGACCGACCGAAATGCGGAACGGCCATGGGAACATGGCGTAGAATCCCAAAGAGAGTAGCCTATCTGTCTACATATACGTATCGGAGCAACGGTCGCGTATTAGAAAGGGAATTTTTCACGAATTCGACGAACTCTGGCCGAGCGGACCCGAGCCAGTGACACCTGGCCATTGTTCCTGCTCGAATCGGGCCTCCGTCCTCTTCGTATAGACTACAGCAATCTTCGATACTGTCTTTGTTACCAGCACGCACCTTTACAACAATTTCCTAGCTCATACATTCATTCAACATTCCTAAACAATTACTACGTCCACTAAAATGTACGTACTTTTAAACGAACAACTTGTTTAGAACCAAAATCAATTAATTTTCTTCAGAAAAAAATTCGTGAATACCATTCTCACCTTGCTGTGCCCTTCAGAAGACAGCTTCTATGAGATTCACTGTATCTCGCAGATTTTTCAAAATTTACCAACCAAAAGGTTACTATACGTAGTCAAATACATGTACTTTTGAATGAAGTACTTCTTTAGAAGCAGAGTCAATGGATTTTCTTCAGAAAAAATTCGTGAAATCCATTCTCACGTTGCAGTGCCCTTCAGAAGACAGCTTCTATAAGATTGACTGTATCTTGTAGATTTTTCAAAATTTCCCAACCAAAAAATTAGTCTTACTTCTGAACGAAGTACTTCTTTAAAAGCAGAGTCAATGAATTTTCTTCAGAAAAAATTCGTGAAATCCATTCTCACGTTGCGGTGCCCTTCAGAAGACAGCTTCTATAAGATTCACTGTGACTCATCGATTTTTCAAAATATCAAACGTACGTACTTCTGATCGAAGCACTTGTTTAGAAGCAAAGTCAGTTAATTTTTCCCGAAAAAATTCGTGAAATCCATTCTCACGTTGCAGTGCCCTCTGCAGAAGACAGCTTCTCTAAGATTCGCTTACGATTCTCTAAGATAACTTATACATTATTCAAAAATTCCAACAGGTGCTGAAATATTCGCACTTTTAAACAATGCTCCTTTAAACATTGGATTTCGCAACGCCTCCTTGCGAAACCATCATCGGCGAGTTATCGACGTTAAAAACCAATTAAAAGCAATCCGGCGAATGGCTGAATAACCATATCAGAACGAGAACAGCCCTGTGAGTCCGCTGTCGCGGAGAAATATGAATTCTGTTGGATTCAGGGCAGTGTAGAAACCGCGCGCTTCAAATCGTCTGAAATAGGACTTCGTATTAGAAACACGGCCGAGGAGAAGACTGTACACCTACGTACGTGGAATTATGATGGCGCGTTCGTTCTCGATGCTCTTTTTTTTTGTATTTTATCAGTCGGATCTGTATGTGAAACGGTCATGGGAAAACCGGCGAGCACAGTCTCATAAAAGCGGGAAGAGCCTTACAAAAGAACTCTTCTTGTGTACAACGTGTGGAACGATGGAAAGGAACACCTTTGTGGAACCAGAGCTCCGCAAAACGGGGATACATACGTACACACGTGCAGTTACAGACACGTTGCGAACACACGACAAACTGCCTCTTAATAATCTCGCGAATTAATACCGCTCCGAAAAATAATTGCTCATTCATAATAATTCACGGTTCCGAGCGAATAAAAGAAAATTCACGAGACGCCGTTGTTTGCCTCAACACCGCTTCTTTCCCACTTTTAATTGCCCACTCGCGTGCATTTTGTTGCCGACTGTGGAATTACGTTTATCGCCTTTTTCCAATTCCCATTTTATTTAGTTCATATTCTTTTGTCCCTTTCATTTTTACGTTCACTCTGTATCATTCCTAGCTTATAATTATTTTCATACTTGCATTTATATTTTGTATTGTTTTATACTTTTAATTCCTACTCTGTATTTACTTTAAATCGTATTACTATTCCTTTCACTTCTATTTTATATTTACATTCTATGTTGCATTTTATAATTAGTTTCCATTCTTTTTTTTCTACTTTGTATTTATTTTATATCGTATATTATTATCTCTTTTATTTTTATTCTATATTTACGTCCTATATGTTGTATTTTAGAATTTCTTTATCTTGTACAAATTGTCTGTTGGATGTCGAAACTTGGAACGCTAGGAAACAATTGTAATCAGTCGAGTCAGCGTTGTCAATCGAATTCGATCGAATTCGGCAAAGGTTTCGCAAGTGGTATAGAACGCAGTTACGATGACGTGTCCCGATTTATTGCGAGTTTTAAAAGTCTCATCGTTGCTGCGATTTCGTAACCTTCGGTCTCATTAGCCTGGCGCGATCAAGTACGGTCTTATTAGCAAATAGGAAATTTTCAAGAAATTTAATTAGCCCCCTTTCGCCTCGCAATTACGCTCTCCTCGGGGCTTTCGTTCGCGATTGTTTTCTTGCTTTTTTCCTTGTTTTTCTAATGGCTTTCACCTGTATCCACAAAATTTCGAATTGCATTCTACTATCCCACTTGTGCCACCATTGTTTATTCCTTATTGATCGGTTGAATAATTTTAATTCTACCAACTGTACTCTGTGTACTTTTATTTTATTATTATCAACATGTTAGACATGGTGGAATTAGTCTTTTCATCTTCGGTATTATAAAATTTAACTGTGTGTAACATGTTGTCCTCCAACTGATCTCCTGACATGGCATTCGAACGACCTACAAATGATCTTGAATACCTCCCTTACATTTATCGAATGGCAACACATTAGTATAACATTGTAATTAACGAAAAAACAAATTCACCCATGTGTATAAATATTGCCCTTCAAACGACCTTCGAGTTAACCTTCAATCGTCTCTCACTCTTTCTCGAATAGAACGACAAATGAGCCATGACGTAATTCTGTTTAAACATCACTTATAACTAAGGATTCCTTGATCATTCTTCAATTTCAAAGAACACTCATGACCTTGGAGTATTAAGAAATATGACCTTGAAGTAACAATTTTCTGCATCTGTATAGTATCTTGAAGTATAGTATCTGAAAACATTTTTATCCTCAAACATTTTTGTCCCAGACATTTTCCTCTGTAATTAAAAATACCGATACAAATAGAGACATTGCAGGCTGAAGTGTTAGGCCACTCACCCTGTACAGTGATTCCCGTGTGATCGTTGCGACACCAGTTCTCTATTAGAAGAGGACGTCGCGAAGCGTTGGACGATTTCATTAGGGAAACGATTAAACGGTGGAAAAAAAGGAAACGCAGAGAGGATTAAACGAATTGTATCATTCCCGGCGAGAAAATTGTATTGCATCTTGGGCGGCGACTGTGGCGACGCAATAGTAAACGCTGCCCGAGGTCTCTGAAGCAATCAGCAGGAGATCTATTTGTCCTTTAATGGTCCTGACGGGGCTTCCCCATTTATGAGATACTCCACTTACTTACCGCAGCAAAAACCGTTCTTGCTCGACGGTGATGCTACATTAACCACGGTTAACCTTTATTTTATTTATTTAGCTACTGTGTGGGAAACACTTCGAATGACCATCCAATTAGCCATTTGTTATATTTCTTTGCGCTGATTTATCGCTGATTTGCAAACAGGATTTGCGCAAAACATGTTTATTTTTTGTTTGTACAGTTTGGTTTTGTCTAGGATTGTTGTATTCTACCTAAATATTTCGGTAGTCCTAATTTCTATATTTTAGTTGTCTAATAAAATTGCACTGTACAAAATTTTACTAATCACATAATTTTTAATAAATATAAATAACGTATTACCCCCGAACTGTGTTCTTCAATAAATGATTTATAAAATTCTTGAAAATGACAATTTCACATCTAAACACATCTAAACACATATACCATTAATATCTAATATATTTATTAGAATGATTGCTTTATAAAATATATTATAGGCGGATACTTGACAGACGTGGTTCAATATCCCCAATTTCACTTTCATTATTTCGAGGCGACCATAATCGTTCAATCCAAGGAAATCACAGGTTCAATTAAGCATTAGACAGAGAATACTTTCAGAAAATGAACCACAAAACTGTTATAGTTTCCGGTACATTTCTGTAGGATTGCTAACGTGTGTTACAATTTCCTGTACCTCTTCTGTGTGTTTCTACGAAAAAAATGCACTTGCATCACCTTTTCCTTTTTTTTTTATTTTTATCGATCTTATGACTTAACCCTTTCACCGCGTATTAAATGCTTTCGGTTTGAAACTTCCCTTTCCATTTTAGTGGCATTGATGTCCCAACTTCTAAGAACAGAAATTATGCTACTTTCAAGTTTCAGATGGGGCATTAACATAGTTTACCATAGCGTTAAATTATGTACAAACTTTTCCTGTTATCTCGTGCACATTTTTAGACATAATACAAGCTTTTGGTAACCAATGTATATTATATTAAATTGTCAGATATGAATCATTTTAGTTTTAATCTTTTTATTATATATGGGACATTAAATAGCTTATGAGTTTTTCATGTTTAGGGGATGAATATCCAAAATGTCGTCTATAATTTTAAGACAAAGTACAAACTTCGGCAATCAACGTATTGTATTAATTATTAAATTAATTCTATAAAAATTTCGTTTTTGTCAAACTGATAAAAATCTCGACAAACGAAACAAGAAACTCACACGTTTGATTACATCGTGTACGTTACAACATTATTGCTTATCAGTGTCCGCTGACATTAAATTTCGAGTAAAATTGCAAAGCTGAATCTTTCAATGAATGTTTATCAAATTTTTGAGAGATGGAACAGATATAGTAGATAATAGATGTGCGCCACGCAATCAGCTGTTGATCATCAATTTGAAGGTCCCGCCACAACGGCGTGCGTGGGCGTTATTGTCCGAAAGAAGAAGAAAAAAATGGAAAGTCGTGCGTAGCGTGCCCACGAAAAAAAATGATTTGGGTCAAATTGGTTTTCGAGGTTCCCTTTCTCCGGTTGGAGGACGAGACTTCCTCGCAGGAAGTGGAAGACTTTCGGTTTCGCAACCTGGAGATGCGCGCGATACCCTTCTCCCGCTGGCCGATCATGCTGGTCTTGTTCTTGAGTTTAATTGTCAATGTTTTATAGTATCTTCTAAATTTATAACAATTATCTTCTGCCTTCTTAATTTTACAATATTTCTCTCGCTGGCCGATCATGCTGGTCTTGTTTTTGTGTTCAATTGTCAATGCTTTAGAGCATTTTCTAAAT
>CM052277.1:1649247-1728319 GCA_028455795.1 Lasioglossum marginatum
AGGATATAATTATACAAAGAAACTGAAATTCTTCGAATCATTCAAATTTATATATATATATATATATATATATATATATATATATATAATGAAAAGGCACAAGATATATAGCGCAAAATGCTTTCAATGTTAGCCAGAAGCTATCATTACTGGCATTGCTGTCATCGAATAAGTACAGGTCACCGGCACAATTGTCGCCATTGATTGCTATCTCGATTGTTACTTCAATCATTGCGTCACAACCATAATTACGGTTTTCATCGTAGGACAATGTTCCCCGGTCTGTCGATCGGCTACTGTGCATTGTACAAACAGAAAATGATTATACCACTGTGCACGCATCACACGAGTATAAAATAATTCATGAGCAATTTTACAAACATTAGAATATTCGGTTACTGACCATTTAGAAATACATTTATAGAACATTTCTAAAGAGGATGTGGGAAAGGAAAATTCGAAATCCATTAAATAAAGTGAGCTCTAACAATAAAAATATATATTCAATTCGTCCATCGACAAAATTCGTACTAATCATACTTTAATGCAAAAATACTTAGGATCTAATGACCATTTTACAAAGGTGTTGTACAAATTTCTTGCGGAATCATGGAAAATTGTAACAGAAGGTCGCAGTACAATTCGATTGTCAGAAACAGAAACAATTTTTGTACGTATAAGTTCTGCAATGGTTTTGTTCGTTAACAAAGTTCGGGGACTCGGTCATACTAAATGGCAACAAGCTGGAGTGATCTCATCGAACAAAACTGTTTCAGCTCTCAACACCTTACAATATGAAAGGTACTAAAACGTGGATAACGCAGATTCTCGCAACGTTCCACATTTTTATAAAATCACGGAAAAATGCTCCATACCGAAAACAGACATCGCACCTGAAGATGTAGAAAGAAATTTGTTTTTCTTATAAAAACAAAATGTTTCCTGCGTCAGAAATCAGCTCAACTGATATTCTCTAGATTGCTCTAAGATAAAGTATTCTCTAATTAGGTAGGATGTAAGAAGTAAGATTGACTCGCATGGCGGCTCGCGAGCAAATGCTGACAGGTAGCGATTGTAACAATCTGTCTCGACCTTGAAATTCAAAATTCAATTTGTTCAACTGCTAAAAACATTTGAATTTCAAAGTCAATAAGAAATTTAATATACCTTGACTAATTTGTGTGATTGACTGTACCTAGTGTGTAAGAAACGATTCGATTCTTACCAGAAAATCCTCCACCAACTGTAATCACATTCATTGGCCGAGGATGTAACGTTTCGTTAATGTGCTTCGTTGATGGTATTGTAAGTCGTAAACTGAAATCGCTATACGATTCAACAAGAACCTTAGGCCTTACTCTTTTGTACACGCGACGTTTGCAATGTAGTAAAACTGTTTGTTAACAGAACGCTGACGTCGGATTCGCTTTAAAAATATTCGGTGATGTGTAGTAACCGTACATATCTCGATGTCGTTCGTTTAAACAGGATACATACATTAAGTATAAGAAAGATTAAGTCATTAAAAAATATATGTATAGATTTCATCTTTAAGAGTTAACGGCTCCGAATTGCAAATGTGTCATTGCGCTTACGAAACAATAGAAAAGGTACACGCTAGATCGATTACATTTTGTCTAAACTATACTCCCTCTATTTTCCTATCACATAAGAGATATGGCCGTTCCCAGAATCACGAGAATCCCTTCAACTACTCGTAATTATCATGATAATTCTACGTTAATATTGTTGGTAATTTGAAAATAATTAGCTTGGTAAATATACTTCGTAGAAGTATGCGTCCTTTAAAATCAGAGTTTGTCAATAAATAAAATTTAATTTAAAAATGATTGAAGAAGAGAGGTTGAGAGAATGATAAGACTCTCTGATTGGGAAACTTATACACATTCACTGTTTCCAATCATTCTAAGTACAATGCTCGGAAGCAAAGTAACATGTCTAAAGAAACTGTACTAGTATCTGAGATACGCTGTTTCAGGAAACAAACGTATCATAAACAATGAATGTGATAATAGGTTAATAGTTCCTACCTAAATCAAGTGGCTTCGCCACGAGTAATAAATCCCAACAATTTCTTCAATTTTGTGCAAAAATAACTTTGTATCTATGTTCCAGGTGCGTTAAAGACCGTTCTGGATTATATTGAAGGCAGCACCGAGGGCCCAACTCAATTCGTGTCCAGTTATCTTCTTGTACAGCTGTTAAACAAACAAACGTGATTGGAAACTGTTGTGATATCGGTTTCAGTTCTTAAAACATAATAATTAGACAGCGGATTTTATGCATTTATGATGAAAATTGGTAGGTGTAATTTAAAACGGTAAAAATATTAGAAAAATTTAGAGACACTGTTATATCTTTTTCAGCCTATTAAACATATTTTGAAAGAAAATAAATTTCTATTTCACTCATAAAGATCCGCTATCTAATAATAATGATTTCATTCTTACATATAATTTCGTCGTGGGTTCCAGACCAAATCCATCACGTAGAAGAACATAAATGTATGTTAAATCGAGGCAAATGAAGGGCTGATCAGTATTCGGGTAATCGCAGGCTTCCTTCGCTTGTTTAAGAAATGCGCGTACTTGAACGATTCCGCCAGTAAATGGGTCCACTAGACCAACCTAAAACATCGACAACATAAATGCATCTTTCCCATGAATCGTCTAACATTTATTCGTAAACGAAATATTGTGTTAACGCTTGTACCTCCGTGGCACGATCAAAGTAATAAGAAAATGCATAGATCTTGTGGTCCTTTAAACCTTCAGGTTTATTCTTCATTCCGTTAACATACTTTTCAATGATCTTCAAGCACTCTGGAAAGTTAACAATTGGTCTATCTACTTCGCCGCCAGCAAAATTCTGATTCTTCACTAGTTTGTGCGCTCCATGAACAGGTCCTTTCACTAGATAATTAAGTCCTCCGTAATTCCATTCGGTGGAAACTATAGGATTGATACATTCGGATCGTATTTCGACAGGTGCCCGAGGATTTATGTTGTTCAGCTTCATTTCATGCGTTATAATCTCTTTTCGAGCAGCCATGAGACCCATGCTTAGATAGCTGTGCGTGTATACGCTCATGTTATGATTGAAAATATTTACAGAATATATGTGTCCATCGAGTTTTTTTTCCTGAAGAGGATTGGAAGATATTACTAAATTTCTGTTCAATCATTTTTTCCCTTTCTAAAATCCTCAAAATGTTCCTCGAACATATTTATTATGCGTACCTGTGCAGCGTCAGGCGAGAAGGTAACTTGCGTTGAACCTCCTCCAAGATCCAATGCAGCGACTGTGTTGCCAGGATTGTGTATACTGAACTGTTCCAGCAAGAAATTCACAGTGAACCAAGAGAAAATACCTTCGTCTGTTCCCTCCATTATAGCAATCGAATTTTTAGAAACCTAGAACATATAACAAATAAGTAAATTATACAAAGTTCTGTATATTTACAAATACCGTTTGTCCTCTTACTTGGAAACCAGAATCTTCAAAGAGTTTTCTACATTCTTGGAGGATGTCTTCAGCTTTGTGTCCAGGAAGAAGCCTCAAACCAGCAGTGGCTCTCATGCTGAGCGGAGTATGCTGCCATTCCGATTGAGGAATAACTGCTTTCACTTTATCCAGCAGTACAGTGAGGGACTCAGCCGCTTCTTTCGGCTTGTCTGCATAAGCACTGACGCCTGGTTTTGTTTGGAAGTAATGTTCTCCATCTAATATTAAATTGCCGCCAAAAACAGACTCGTAGAAACTAAATGCCAAAGCACGACTGCCTGTAGAACCAGCATCAATAACAACAACGTAGAACCTTGATTGAATACTTAAGGATAGAGCCAATGTATCGATCGCCTTCGTTCCAAGACGTACTGGCTTTAAATCGTTCCTGTAAAAGTAAATTGAGATAACAATCTTGTATCACAACTATGACGATTAAGATTACTTAACAACTATAAGATTAAGGGGGTAGACTCGTTTCCAGGATTGCAAGGGTACGGGACGTATTTTTCAGTAGTCAAAAGTGCTAGATAAAAGTGCTATTTTTACGTTTACCAGGCATTATTTGCATTATTCAGCAGCATATAGCTATCATTGCAATAGCTACATGCGCAGTTGTATGCTTCCGAATAATGCAAATTAAAATAATGCAAAATAAAAATTGTAAAAATAGGACTTTTGAGGGCGACTGTGGCCTCGATTGATCTTTTATCTAGCGCTTTTGACTACTGAAAAATCCCATCTTTGCATTATCGAGAAATGAAAACGAAAATGGAAACGAATTTACTCCCTTGATGTTGAGAAGCGTAAAAACACACATACGCCATTGCTACGTATCCCAGAAATAAGACTCCCAGCACAGTAATAACCATAAAGTATCTTCTGCCTGGATGGCCCTTCTTCGCCCGTGATCTTGGATCTGCTTTGTATGTATCGTCATTTTCTTGTTTCAGCTGAAAATGTAATTGTTCATTTATAGTTTAGATATTATGAGAATGAGATGATTTGTTATCGCTTTTTCTTTTTCGTTTCTTTACCATTTCCATTAATATTTATTATATAATGTCTATACTACTAGAAATAAAGTAGTATATACTTTTTTGGAAGAGAAGAAAAGTAAAAGCAATAGGAGTATACTTGATTGATATAATTGAGCATGAATGAATATGTAAGCGACTGAATAACCTCAAAAATATGAAAATTAAAAAACGACGTAAGAGATTAAGTCGTCTTAATTTCGCGAATAGGATGAATTGCATGTCAGACTTACTGGGATATATTGCATCTAACTTAGAATACAAATGGCTATAAGCAACGATGCAGTTTTTGTTTATTCACACGAAGCAGCTATTGAACAAAATAAACACCGACATCACGTTACTATGGGAAAACACGAATCTTCGAGCAAATATAACGGGTGTATAAAAACTGTACTGCAAATATGTAAAGCTACGCTAAATTATCGTTTGCAGTCAATTTTACGGATTCATGTGACGTCTACGTTTCAAATATTCTACACGACTGTCTCACGTATCTAGAATTTAAAAGCGTAAATGAAAAACTACTACAAAATTAATTACAACGAAATAATGTAAAATGAAATTATTATTGTCATTATTTTATATCGTGTTTGGGCAAAATGTTATCTAATAAGATTTGCCAATACGTAAATGGCGTGTCAATAATAATCGAATCAATGATTACACATTTTTTTTAAATTTATATATATATACATTTTCATTAGAGTGGGTGACAAAAGTTCGTAAAATATTTACATCAGATTCTTATGACAATAACAAACAAAAGAGAGTAAGGGGTATTTTTATTATGTCCACAATATCAAAATAATCGTATTACAATATTGGAAACATAAGAAGCGCTATTTATATTGTTTCAAATATAATTATTTGATATCGGAAACCGGCACTGTCAACGTGTCTCGATTGGTTCGATCAATCGCAATTTGAAATGTCACGCGAATAATTATATATTTGCATTTAAATGTGCCACGCAATCTAAAGTAAAGTGAAGTAAAGTGAAGTATTCCCATAATTCATTATAAAATCTTACGTAATTAATTGTTTAAACACGGTTTTTTTCTGTGGAAATGTCAATATCTTTTGTAAAATGATATATACAGTGAGGCATTTTAATCTAAGTCTAAAACTACTATTTACTATATATAATTTTAGAATGTAGATTATATACCACTAAATATAGGTTATATTAAGTAATCATTTTTCACGGAACCATGCAAGATCCCATCATTTTCAAACACCACGAAGAAATCTCTCTCGAAACAATTCAAGCGAAGTACACTACTACAATAAAATACTGAAAACAAACCTTTCTTCGCTTAATCTCCATGTCGTTGAAAACTGATCCGCAAATAAATGAAAAATACGAAAAAGAAAAAGCATACTACGAAGCGGCTATTACTAAAATGACGACGCCTTGTCGCTGTCTATTCATCAGCAAAGCGACTCCCGACGATGAAGACTTGACATAGAGAAGATTGTTAGGATATCTAACAACAAAATGGCCGCGATAATGACTCGAGGTTTTAAGTACACTTCGTCTCGCAGAATAGTTAGAGTTAGAATATCACGAAGGTGAACAAAGAATTCGTTGTTATCTGCGGGTCGCCTCAGTAACCGATCGAATTATCTGTTTAATTAACTGATCCTATCACCGGAGATTTATCACAATGAGCGTCATTGTAACTAACTGTATGATTGCGTGCCTTGAAAAAGTTGATTAACCGAATATTTTGAATATCTATTTTTAACCGTGTATGCACGGGGTTTTGTTAACGCTACTGACTTAGCTTATCCTAATAATCTTGTGACTTACTCACTTTCAATGCTACGAAAACACGGTCTACAATTTTGAAAAAAAGATCCCGTATATAAATATTGCAATGTCAGAAATTAATTTTGTGTAACATTGCTTAACAGCACGATTTGCCTATTATTAAATAAGGGGCTTAAAAAAACAATTGTTATCTGCTGAGACATCATTTTAAAATATTTGGCAGCACCTTTGTCAGTCAATACTGTGAACTTATTGTTAGAAAACATTTGAAACTTTCTTCTATCGTTTTGCTATTGCATGTTATCAGTACTTAGAACTTGAAGAATGACATTGCATAAAATATTCTCCTACATTTGTGGAAGATACTGACTAATATCGATCTTGACTAAACTTGTTTGAAAAATTCATGAACTTGAAGATACAATTCTTTCAATAACAAAGTAAATTTACTATTTACCTAAACTCCATTGTTTAAAACATTAGTTTCTCAACATTCTTAAAGACATTTGTTTACTATCTTCATTGTATTTGTATATGTATGTGTATTGTGTATATGTGCATGAATAAAATTTGTATCCATATAAGAACTAATTTTATATTCTAATTATACATCCTTCTCTGTATTTTTCATACACTTAATGATTCTCTTATAAAATAATGAGACCTTATATAAATTATGTAAACGAGTTATTTAATGGGAAAGTTTTTCTAAAAAATTATATTATTTTTTTATTACGCAATGCACGTTAAAGATAAGGTATTTGAAGATACTGTTGCATCACGTTCAACATTCATCAAAATTTACGTAATTTTCGTGACCATTCGTTTCTGAATCTCATTATAGATAACGTGCATTAAAACGTCTAATTATTTTCGATTTCATACGTTTTTGTTTCAAGAACTTTTGTTGCGTTTTGTTTAAACATTTCGTTGATTATCATATCGCATTTTTAAGTTATTTTTATGTTTATCTTAGGGACTGCAGTGAAATTAGAAGAACATTTGTAGAGAAAATAATATTTCGTACCTATTCAAAAAAGAGTGATCATTTACTACACAGAAACAGTATAAAAAGCTAATTGCAACGAACACGTACAGCAGTGATTGCAGCAAAATGGCTTTTAGAGAAACTATACAACACAAACCAAGTTTTGTGAGAGAAGCTGCAATTCAGATCGGTGCCGGAGGCTGTGCAGGTTTCGTAGAAGCCTGCATAATGCATCCGATGGATCTTATTAAAACACGTTTCCAACTGCAGGTCAAAATTGCACAAAATGATGCTCTTTACTATACAGGCATTGTATCCTTAATTTGTATTCTATTTTTATGTTAATTTTCTTTCTTTATCCATTTCTTCTTTTTGTTCGAGCACTTCGGTATCTCTTTTTTCTTTTCAATTATTTATACACACCTTTTTTGTTAACACTTTTACCACAGGAATTCGTGACTGTATGAGAAAAATGTACATAAACGAAGGATTCGCAGCATTCTGGAAAGGTATATTACCTCCAATTCTTATGGAAACACCGAAAAGAGCTGTAAAAGTATGTAATTTCTATATTATGCGAACAGCGAGTTGTATACTCGCAGCAAAAAGATGCAGGTTTGCCATTTATCTTGCTCTTGTAATAATTTAAATAAATTATTTTCAGTTCTTCTCTTTCGAACAGTATAAGAAGCTTTTTAGCGATAGTTCATCAAAAACAATGGTACGTGTAATAGAAAATAAACTAAATGGAATTTCTTTCTAACTATTCCATAACAATAATGTTATCATTATCAAGTAGTAATGTCCATATCTTTCTATCATATCTAAGTAATATCTATACACATATATAAACTTCCCATTCAATAAAAATAGTCTACGCAATTATTAACAAAACAATTTCCCGTTTCAGGTGTTTTATTACGCTGGCTTCCTAACAGGCGTAACAGAGGGTATTTTAGTAAATCCATTCGAAGTAGTGAAAGTACAAATGCAATCTGATCGCAAACACATCAGATACAGTCCATCAACCTACGCTGTGACCCAACGAATTCTTGCACAGCAAGGGTTCGGATTAAATGGTATCAATAAAGGTTTATCTGCCACAATAATGCGGAATGGTATTTTCAATACATTCTATTTTGGAACTTACCACAATCTTCTTCCATGGATGCAGATGTATCAGGAATACGTTCCAGAATTGTTGCTTAAGGTACATTTTGTTAGACTCAGTTTTGTTAGACATTCTTTTTCTTGCAAATAATAAATATCAGAAAAAGATGAAAGAGAAAGAAGTAGTACTGTCTTTTGCAAGAAAAACTCTGGCTAGTAACAGCGTGAACACCTTGTATATAAATATTCTTTTCAGTTTGTCATAGGTTTCATATCGGGCACGTTAGCATCCTGTATGAATATACCGTTCGACGTTGCTAAAAGTCGCATTCAAGGACCCCAGGGTGAAATTCAGTACAGAGGAACTGTACGAACAATTTTTATAGTCTATCATAGAGAAGGGTAAGACAAATTATAAAAATTTGAAAATTCTTTGTACTGTTTCAATGATATTTTTCATTAAATTATTTATTTCAGATTTAGAGCCTTGTATAAAGGATTGGTGCCAAAAATCTTGCGATTAGGACCAGGTGGCGCGATTATGCTTATAGTTTACGAACATATGAAATCGTATCTCACTATGCAAATTCCTTACTAATCGCAGTACTAAACTAACATACACTGATTGTGTGCATTTATTACTACTACCAAAAACATTATTTTAGCTTTCAAATATACTGTTTAAGAGAAGAAGAGATCGTGAAATATATCTCATAGTACAATTTCTTAGCAATAAAGATCTGTTTCCAATTTTTAGTAACGGTAATAGTCAATTAATGTGCACTATAAATATGTATCCGCTTGTTAGATACATGGCTTGTTTATCTTTATTTACAGATGCAAACTAACTGAATTTTATTGAAAATGTTTAAACAAATAAATTAATAGTAAACATATATATTGTTTAATCATCTAAGATAGAATCCAACCACGTTTCCAGATCTACAGATTTCACAGGCTCACCAGAGGTAGTTGCTTTTTTTGTGTCTGCAAAAGATACTTATTAAAAATCATTTCTTGAATGTTGCTCGATCATTATTCAAACTCCTACCAGTATTAAAAGGTGTAGATAAAGATTTCACTGTCATTAAAGGTTCGTCCACAGGTTCTTTGAGCGATAGCAAAAAATCTAAATCCTCGGCTACGTTATCTATCGAATCTTGATTTCCCTCAATGTTTTTTGCATCGTTTGAAACTTCAGTTTTTAAACTGTTTAAAATTTCATTGTACTTTTGCTTTCCCTGTTCTGCTTTGTTATAAATGTTTGTCAACTGGTCATTCTAAAGTAATGAATGTTGACAAATTATTAATTGATTTTAATTCCTATAGATCTTCTAAATCTAAAGAAGCGATTGAACTTACACTAAAATATTTAGTATCAATTTCAACGTTTTCATTGAATGGAATTGATTCGATTGCTGCAGATAAAATTTTCAGATCGAGTGTAAAGTACTCTGAGTATTTAGAGGTATCGATGGTCCAATTTTTTTCTGATTGTGGAACAAAATAATTGTCTTCCGATACTGGAGCATTCATAAGAAAGTCGAAATCTTTTGTGACATTCTCTTGTACATCTATACTGTCATCTAATTCTAAGTACGGCGCATCCTTATCGTCTTCTTTCTGTTTCTTTTCTTTCGATTTCTTCTTCCTAATTTTATCATTACAATTATTAATGTAATTACGTTGATATTGTCTTATAGTATCCATCAAATACAAACAATTATTTACTATACGTGTAATATTTAGGATTAATTAATAATAACTTTTTTAGATTAATTGATGATTTAATCATGTTCAGTAGGAGCTTAATATATTTTGCGCCAAGTATACATTTATTTAGAATCAGCAAGATACATAACAAAAATACACATATATACATAAAATATAACGACTTATGTAAATAAAACAAACTTTTCAACCTCCCTTTAAGTTACTGTTAGATATTTTCATTAATTCAACAAAAACATTAACAAATATTAAACAATAACTGTTACTGACCTTGCCTGATTCTTTCTAGGAGGCATTTTTTTCACTTCTTCAAATTAATCATTTACAAACAATAAATATTCTATTCCTAACCTGTACGACACAACACGTATTTTTGTATCTAGTGACAAATTGTCCCCAAGAAATATCTCTTGAGATTTCTCTAGGTTCGTTCAACAATATTACACATGTAAATAAAAATCCTTATGTATACATACATACATAGGAATAAATAGAAAATTTGACTATGTATAATAAAAAAGATAAACAACAGAATTTCGAAATTATAACTTACAATCGGATATTGGCTCTTTCGGAGAATCAATACTGGAACTGATATCACTATCTGACAAAGACGGTTCTTTTTCTACTGAATAATCCGAAGATTTTATTTCTATATCGTCTTCAATTATATCTTTCTTTTCTTCAGTTTCACATCGACAAGTTTTCTGAGGTTGAATAAGGCCCAGGTCACCTTCCGTGTAATAACATGTAATATTTTCAATCTGTAAAATGTACATATACATATAAAATCTAAACAATTTGTATACTTAATTTTATGTAATAACAACATACCTGTGACGCAGTATTTTCCAAAACAGTGACAATGTTGTCGGCGTCTAATATTTCCCAAAGGCACTGTAGAAACTGCTGTTTTAAGTGCGAGGCGCAATAATCTTTACCCATAGGATCTCTTTCGAGCTGTACAGATATTATCAAATTATAGAGCAAGAGCAAAAGTTGCAGGCAAGAGTTTTAAAAAATTGTTCACCTCTAAAGCTTCCATGATGCAACTCCTCACACGATTCAACAGGTTCTTAAGCATCTCCAGTTCTTTATCTTTCTCATTAATTATTGATAACAATTGTTCCTTGTCATCTCTCGCCTTCAATACACATTTTTTCAGAAGTTTAATTTTCTGCTCCATCTGCTCACACTTTTGATTTAATTGCTCAAGGATCAACTGGTATGCAGCGAGTCGATTATTGTCTCTCTCAACTTTTCCGTAATACAACAACATTGATTGGAAATCCTACAATGTTACCATAATTCCATTTTCATATTTTCAAAATGACGATAAAAAGAATTCAGAGGTCTCACGTCTGCTAATTTGTGAATAGCCTCTCTTTGCTTCATCGTCTTTTTTAAAATGATTTTCGACTCCGTTTCGAACAATTCGCACTGTAATCTGAGCGTACGCTCTTTTTCCTCGCTTTCCCTGCTGGTGATCTCGAGTTCCTTGCAAGTTTTCACTAGCTCGTCCAGTTCTAGATTCAGAGCCACGTTTTCTCGAATTGCTCGGTTCGTGGTCTCTGCTACTCGCAAATTAGTTGCTTTACGAAGAGACACAGCCAGTGCCTTCAAACGTTCTTCCATTTCTTTTTTCATCCTTTCATTATATTATACAATTGCATTTCTTAGACTCGATAAATCGGACAATTATAAATTATAAATGGAAAAAAGATACAAATTGAAATCGAAAGAAATGAAAGTATATCATACATTGCTTTTCCAATGACCAACGCTTTCTCCGCTTCGTAGAGTTTCTCCTGATGCATCCGTTCTTGCTCTATAATGTCCTTCTCTTGAATTTCAAACTTCTGCATCAGATCCAGCCTTGCTATCCGCCAATCTTCCAACGCGTTCAGTTTACCAGCTAATCAAACATCACAGCACGTAAGTAAACGAACAGAAAGTTGCAAAATAATGAACAAAAAGAAATCTTTTAAGCGGTAACTAAATAAAAATTTAAGAAACATATATACTTCACTTATTAATTTAACTTCAGCGGTCAGATTGTTTTCCATCGTGCGATACTCGAGCTCCATCGCTTCTTCCTTCTTCTTGTAGCCAGCCTGTTCCTCTTTTCGCAATTCTTCCAAGGCAGTCAGTCGTTCGTTGAGCTCTTTCGATTCTTGTATTCTCTCCTCCAAGTTCCTTTTCAAATAAGCGATCACATCTGCCCTGTCTTCTTCTAGTTGCTGCAACTTTTTCTTCACTTCCTTCGACTCCACCTCCAACTCTTCGTTTCGAGTTCGCAAACTAGCTTGTATAAAAAATTATTTGACTTGATCTTATAAAAATTGTTTACGATCAGATTGAAATTTGTTCACATTTGTTTTTATACCTTATGTAATATTTACAAGAATATTCTTGTGTTGAATAAAATTGAATACATTCTTTTTTAACTAGTATTTCTCTATAACAGTCCTACTAAATTTAATACACTACTTTGTGACGTACAATTCTCTATACACAGTCTAGGATATATCTTTATTAGTTTATACTCCACTTTGTACATATATTTACCGTGCCAATTGTCTGTTGTTATCCAAAATCTCTTGTTCATAAGACAGGGTCTCCCTTTCATCCACGCATTTCTTTTTCGCCTTCTTTTTGCCATCTTTACGTTTCTTTCTTTTAACCTTTATCATCCTGATCAGTTAAATTCGAGCGATTGTTACACGGCAAATCAATTTGAATTATTGTTGCCCGGTGTAGTGATATGCGACGTGAACGTAATCTCCGTTAGATCGATAATTTTCGGTTCCATAGCGACGAGATCGATGAGCAATTAAAGCAAATAAATTAATCATCTGGCAAACTCTCCGACCACATTTTCCAATGATTTCGTTACGTCGTGATTAATTGTGTTTTAATAATAATTAGAAGGCCTCTTGTGATATCGATCATAAATTCCTAGGCAATGTAGGGCTTATCAATTTTACAATATACTAATGTTGCATACTTGTGAAATTATCCTCAATTTTTAACTCGTGTTTAAAACGCTCCAAGCCTTTTTAAATTTAAAAATCTTACGAGTTCGCTTTGTAGTCGTGTATGAAACTCGTAACGCATTGACAAGCTTAAAATTATACAATAGTTCTTGACGCTTAAGTCCTTATGAATACTTTTTAACGTATGTGTTACACATATACATATATATATATACATATATATTTTCCAAATTTATTGTACATATACATGTAGAAATATCAAACTGAAAACTTAAAAATCTAATGTAAATCAAAATGTAAATATTTCTGAATTTAAAAACTCTAAAAATAGTCTCTGAAAAAATGAAATATAACGAGTATACATCTTGTATTTGAAACATTCAATTCAAGAACAACCATCAGCTCTGGTAAATGTCTTCAAATTTTCAAATTGAATCACTTGTTTCAAATAAAAGTAAACACAAAACACTTGTATACTCTAAAAATTTTAAATGTTCAGAATTTAAAAGCGTAACTTAATAATAAATAATTTCAACGGCTCTGAATGTCTTTAAATAAATACAATCTACTCACGCACCAGATCTCAACACACGCACTCACTTCCTGTCTCTCTCTTTCTCGCGCACACACACACGCATACACGCGCGCATACACAATCTGCGATTAATCTTAAAAGTACGAGAGTTACCTCTGAATTTCTAGAAAACGTTCTTGTGCGAATGAGGTGGTTCAATGAAAACAACATGTCCTTATGCACGCATGTGCGTGTATTTATGAACCATCAGTAACAAATTTGACTTCATCTAAAAGAAAAAAGAAACGGACTGGGGAGAAACGAAAGAGAAAAAAAAGAGTAGTTAAAGAACTAATTAATTCTAGGCGGAGGTGGTGGCTGCGGCCTGCGGAAGTAAATAATTAAACTGAGCATGCCAGTGAGTAGTCCTATGAGATACAAGTCCCAGTTCTGGCCCAAGAGCTGGTCCCATTTATTCAGATGATCAACAAGACTAAACTCCTGCAGATAATCCAAACCGAAAAGGAAGGAGAGTTTGATGAGTGCCAATGCGACGGGGATTTTGGCATCCGGACTGGCCTCTGCAGCGAGATCGTAACACCGTTTGGCCAAATGTCGGTCCCTCGCTAAGCCTAAACCGCGTTCATGCATGTACCCAAGGTTAAACATCGCCTGTGCATTCGGATCCGGCTCGGAGGCCAATCGATAGTGACTAGCTGCAGCCTCGTAGTCGACTTTCGTTCCTCTGCCGTAGTAGTAAGCGTCTCCCAATTTCACCTAGCAAAAAATAGTTTCAATTATTAACACACAACTTAAAAGAAAACTTTCAGAAGAAAACTTTTTATGCGTGTAAAATCCCAATGCAAAAGATTCAACAGTTTTTCAAAATAGAAGAATACTTCTTAAGTGATGTTTCTGAAGTAATTATACCTGAGCAGCAGAGTATCCTTGAGCAGCAGCTCTAGCCCACAAAGAAAGCGCTCTGACCAAGCCCTCTTCCTCCGACAATATCGTGGTCTCCCCTTTATCAAGTATAAAAGCAGCATTGCTTTGCGCAACTTCGTATCCCATTTCCGCGAGAAGGGCGTAATTAAAGAAAGCTTCGTTAATTCTTCCTTCTCTGTAGTCTGTGTGGGCGACCATCAATTGGTCGCTCCATTTCCCCCGTTCGGCGACTTTCTTCAGAAGCTCGACTGCAGCCGGGCAATTGCGCGCCATGCCTGTGCCAGTGGCGTGCATTTGAGCTAAATTATAAATCGCCAAAACGTGGCCGGACCGACTTGCCAAACTAAAGTACATGGTAGCTAATTTATAATCGGGTTTCACGCCTGTCCCACCTGTTGAAATCAAATTTTAATCAATTGAAAAGGATGATACATAATTAGAAAGATAACGCTTGTGTATCTCGATAAGAGCTTACTGAAATACATATTGCCAAGCTGAAGCTGTCCATCGACCCAACCCTGTTCCGCAGCTTGCTTGAAATACTGAAGAGCTTTCGTAGTGTCCCTCTCAACTCCTCTTCCGTAAAGATACATAAGACCTAAGCCACTTTGTCCAACAGGATTCCCAAGCTCGGCAGCCTTCTTGAAGTATTTGTATGCCGTTTTGTTGTCCTGTTCTACCTTGTCGCTACCCTCTAAGTATATCTGAAATTTAGGAACAGGTTAATGAATACACAATACAACGTAACTAGACTGCGGATCTTTATGTAAAATAAAAATTGCCTGCATCGATTGTAAGAAATAGAAACCAAATTGAATGATATTATTTCTCCCTCTTATATATATATAATGATCTTTCAATAAAGGAAAAATCATGTATTGCCATCTTAAATTTTGAAAATTTTTCGACAATTTTGAATTCTATCTACCCAATTTTGCTGTAAATGCATAAAGATCCGCAGTCTAAACATAACATATAAAGATCGAAAGTCCTAATTATTAAGTCGAAATTACCTTTCCCAAGTAAGCCATTGCGACAGGATGTTCAGCGTCAGCAGCATGCTGGAAATAGTGCATGGCTCTCACGTGGTCTAAAGGAACGCCCCTGGCACCCTGGTAATGTAACTGTCCTAACGCAACTTGAGCCTCTATGTCTCCTTTCTTCGCTAGCAATTGATAATATTCTATTAAATCTTGATCATAAATTCCTGAGTTGTATCCAGGGTTCTCTTGCTCGTCCAAAAGCCGAACTCGCTGAATAACCGGTCCTCCGCTGAACGAGACCTTCTCTGAGACCTTGTTGGCAACCTTACGGTAAAAGTTTAAAGCACTTTCACACGAGGCCGGCGTCGTAACGCCGGCCCAGTAACGATAACCGAGAGCCATTTGTGCACGTGTATCTCCCCCGAGAGCCGCGGCTGTGTAATGTAAAAGTGCTTTAGCTTGCGAGGCGTTCACGCCGCCCAATCCTGTTGCATGTAAAAATCCCAAGCCCTGGAAAAAGGTTGTTCTCAGAAACGACAAACACGATGAAAAGACGACCAAGATGGCTTTCGACATTTTCGGGTTCTCGCACACCTTCAACCCTTGTGTAGCCAACCGGGTACCCGGGTACCCATTTGCTGCATTTCTTCTCACAACTTGTTAATGTCCCTCTAAAAATATTATAACATTTCTCTGAATGTCCATTCTTTGCTCATTAATATATTCATTTATAGTCTTAAAATGAGAATTTGTGCAAATATGTGAAATACTAAAGGTTTTAATACTAAACCTACCGAGCCTTAAAAGTAACTGGTAGATGTTCCCTTACATAAATGACAAGTTTGATTTTATTTAGATTTTGTACAGCTCCTGTTTGTAATACGTGCTCTACTAGAGCTATCTATACGCTTGTTTCTTATAAAATAATTTTTATTATTTCAGTAATAGTGAAATAAAAAATCTGGCAACTGTCATTTTGACCAGTGATGGTAGGTTTAGTGTTAAATAATCTATACATTTTGGTTGGCTACATAAGGGCTATAGCAGAAGTAAAAAAGAAATACCATATGAGCAGAAGGTAGTCCAGTTTCAGCGAGATTTTTAAACATTTGATAAGCAGCCGAAATGACCTCGTTAGATGTCCAAAAGGAAGTCGGGCCGTTTTGCATTCTTAGCAACGAGTCCCATGCCAACATGGATCTTGCTTCACGATGACCAAGAATTGCTGCTGTCCTTAATAGTCCATAAGCTTCCGATTTGTTAGAACGTGTGGTATTTAAGAGACGCTGTGCTTTCCTAAATATTTGCTCCGCTGGAAGTTCAAATGCAGAAGCATTAAATAAAAATATGATTCTTTAGAAGTTTGTTTAATTTACATTTTTTATTAACATACCTTCTTGTTGCTCCGGAGTAAGCGGTTCTTGTGTCTCTTCGCTCAAAGGCTCAAGTAGCTCCTCTTCATTCCACGCTTCTGTTTCTTCTTCCTCCAGTCTTAAATTACTATTTGGTAAATCTAAATTCTTAGCCTGTGCTATACTTGTCTTCATCCATACGTTTCTCATTGTGGAACTTTCTTCTTTAGTTTTTGGCTCTTCTTCTACATCGTCTTTCTTCTTTGTAATCTTCTCTCTAAGATATCGTCTATTAGATTGTATAATTTTTAGCATAGTATCATGTACAGCCTGCAGTTCGCGCAGATGTTCTAACCCCTTCCCCCCCCAAAGAAACATCCTCCTCTGGCTCTTCGTCAGCTGTCTCTGATTGTTTTTTCAGCTCTTCCGATTCGGATGCGACAGACATAACAAGCAAAAGTAACAGCAGCTCTTTCCGTAGCTTCATCTTGTCAGCTTGATTGTGATTGTACTTCTCCTGTTGAACTGACCTTAATAAAAGTAAACATTAATATATACAGAGATTTACATCAACATGCATATTCAAATTAATTCTTCGCGTATTAAATTTAAATTTATCTGCGCTACTTACATACAAACCGTATTCGAAAAGCAGATGCTCACAATAGAGAACTATCTAATTTAGCGTTAAACAAACAATAATGAATTATTAGAAAAACGTCACTAAGAGAAGATTTTACATAAAAGATTGTTTATCGTACGAAGTAAAATTTTTATTCCAGTAATATACTAACTGAAGAACTTCAACTTGCCAACTACATTTGACACATCAACTTTGTGTACAATAATCTCGAAAATATTCATTCTCGGTGTTCTCTAACCTAAATTTGCGCGCACGTTAAACAAGAATGAAAAAAAACGTTAGCCGGGAGTGAAAAAAGATAATTGTTTTCTTACTTTTAGTTCGAACAGCTTGATGAGAACCTTCTTGAATTCATTTTGCGGTATGTTTCACGAGAATTCGAACTTTCGTTGCAGAAAGACAACGTTACGTCATTGAGACACGTCAACGAACATCTTCGGTTATCACCCTAATGATTTCTCGTCATCGCCGAAAACAATGTTGTTTTTTACATGCTAGTACGATACCGTTTTACAATCTTTTTCGATTATCAAACGTGCGAGAACATTATAATGTGATAGAATCAGCTGTTTCTCGGATGTTTGTTTTCGAAAATCTCAGTATCTGTAGATTCTGTGCGTTGAATAATTGAAGTTGGCTGCAAATCATATAAATACCACTTGAGTATTACAATAAATAGAAACATAAATGCTTCGGTACAACGAAACCCAATCTTACAATTGATAATGCGCAATTATTTCTCTACGCACAAACACATATTCTAATCCTTCGGCAACCTAACCTCTAAACAATCAACATTTTAGTCCACTTATCGTAATCGTGATAATCGAAATGTTATAAACTATACTTCTAACTGCGTCGAACACAGAGAAATGTCTAGTACTCGAATAAATATCATATCAGTTTATTTGTCATGTGATAACAATAGAGCATTTTTTATTTGTCACCAATTCATTGTTACCAATATGATATGTGTACCATATGTGTACCGTACATGACCGTACATATATGAAAATATGAACCCGTGTACTTACGAATCATCATTACCATAAAACTTCGAAAATTGAAGATAAATTAAGGAAAATTATAAATGAATGCTTACAATAGGAAATATTAGTAGACATTGTCATTGCTATTATTTATAAGATCAAAGAATCAAATATACATACCTGCGTATATATACCACCTTCAAATATTTTTGTAAAAAGAATAAAGAAAAATAAAGTAACCCCATTCGCAATATTGATGTTCGTATTGACATTCGCGTATTGATATAGATATAAATTATATATTTAGATTTATGTTGTTTTTTATCTATGCAAATTTTGAATATTCGAGAATACAATAGATAACACGTTTGTTTAAAGAAACGTTTGCTTACACATGTTATACGATAATTAATATCTTCCTAAAATGTTCTTTCAATGTTTTGTATAATTTTTAAATGAAATGCAATTTCGAATCATTATTATATTGTTTTAATTATTAAAGAGGAAGTCATCAACTTTAAAATATTTCGTGAGCAGAGTCCATAATGGCGCGTTCAATTTTGATTTAAATATATTCTGACAAAAATATATACTATGTTATTTTACCGTTATTAATAATAATTATGTATATGTATAGTATGCGATTCGGAATTTTTTAAATATATAATCAGTGACATCTGCTTTGTATTTGTTTCAATGTTCATGTCAATACTAACAGGCATATAATTGGACCTCAAAGTCTTCGTATATTAATTAATTTTTAGAATACTTGAAGGATTATATTGTCTTATTAAAAATGGTGGATTTACGAGGACGGGACGCGGGAAATATATCCTTGCCAGTGAAATTGCAATCTTACCCAGAGGGAAAAGCAATGTATACACCGACAATCATCAATATGCAAAAAACGTTTTACAACATTCGTATTGAAGACATTGAAAATAGAATAAAAAGGTTGAAAATAAATGTTATATTTGATTATCCACAAAAACATATTAAACATTAAAAATATTCAGGTTACAAAATCGAAATGATGAGCTATTAGAAGGAATGGAAACTACCAATGAACTTATGCTGACAGCGGATGCAGAAACAGCCGATGAAATAGCAATTCTGACCAAACAAGTCAATACGCACAACACCAGGATAGAGACTTTAAGAAATCAAATTAATAAATTAGAGAACGATCGAATACAAGACAAGGAAACTCATAACAACAACATAGAATTATGTCAACAGAAATACACGGCGAAGAAATTAGAATTAGTTTCTCAAATAAAAATTTTGAGTAATTGATGAAAACCTTTTTTTTAATCTACTTGCTCTTACTGAACGACGAATATTATTATTGTAGATGCGAAAATTAATAGTTTGCAAGATTTTAAAAAAGTACAAACGGTTTTGCAAGAAAGATTGGAAGAAAATAAGGAACGAATGATAAAGTATGAGAAAGAGGTGAAAGAAATTCTGGATGGAATTAGGCGAAAATTTGAATTCGATAAAGAAATGTATCTGATTATTTTGTTTTACATAGAAATCAAGAAATTTGATTTCACTGATGAAATGATTTTTTTATTTATTCTAGGCTGAAGCTCGAATTATATAATTACCTTCTTGACTTAGCAGCACATTTTCAAATTGAAACCAATAAATTCATAAGTCTTCCAAATAAGAGATTAATGCGAGAAAATATAATGTTACAGAAAGAGTTGTCACAATTGTCTAAAGAAGTTTCAATTAAAAGAAAAATAGAAATTGATTGCAAGTAATAGTTGATCAAAATCGGTCCTGGATTTTTGTTGCGAAAATTATATTTTACAGGAGTACATCTGTCGGTCACACAACGAACATTGTTAATGAACGTTCAAAAGCAAAACGTAATATAGTAACACTCAAAGTACAACAGTCGGTGTTGAATGCTTTACGAAGCAAGTATGAAAGCATGAAAGAACGTTTGTCTGGTATTACTATTCCTGATCCTGGAGCAGAATCGAAAATATTATCAACAATTGAAAATGCTCGAATGCAGGAACGGTATACACAGACAATTTTATCAAAACTGCAAGCTTTACTCCACAAAGAGAAAATGAAAATAAACATTGCAAAGTATTTACGAAGAAAGATAGGCTGTAGAATAAAAACAGTTGTAGAAATACTCTATGACGTAAAGTATACTGTAGCACGTTTGCTTAAGGTATATTACGCAAATATATGTACGTAGTATATATTTCATTGTAAATTCTAAATCAAAAAATATTTTTATCATTTCACAGTGTCCTGAGATTGAATCAAATTATCCTAAATTGCTTTCATGCTTGAAATATAAAGTTTCTAGAGGAGTGTTGAGGCTTCGATTTAATACTGTTCAGTCGTAAGTAATAGTGAAAATCATATATTTGGACTTGTATTGAAAAATAATTAAAAAATTTAATAATATTAAGGGTTGAAACTATTCCACATGAAGGAGACTGTCGTCCAGAAGATGTAAAAGATATGCCTGATGATGTTGATCTTGAAATACTGACTGTGTCTGAAGAGTCAAGAGAGTCATCTCGTAGAGCAATCTTAGATGATGTAATTAAAATTTCATTCGTTCATTTTTTTTCTATATAGTACACATACTATAAATGTTACATTTTTATTTCTAATTGTACCACGTTCAGATAAAATCAGAAAGCTTTGAAGAAGAGGCAATTGAAGAGTCCATTGAAAGTAGTGCATCTGATAAAACAGAATTGGATATTTTGGATACTTTAACTTCTGACGAAGAGGAATACGAAGAAGTTAAAGAGACTGAATCTTTAGATGATGAACAATCATTTGTTATTGTGGAAGAATGAAGTTCACTGTTTTTACTTAATTGTTCTTTACATTCCATTCTTCTTAATCAAAATTTATGTATTTCCTCCTTTATTCTGTTCAGAATAACAAATGGATAATATTTCATGAAATGATCAGAACAATTAACTTGGTTCAAAATTTCTCTATAATTAATAAACATAATGTCAATTATGTCCTATATGTACATGACTTTATAAAAATTACATATCTATACTTCACACTTTCACCGTGGTCATATCGATTTTGTGATCTGGTTTTACATATCGTTTCACTTTAGCCTTATCTCGTTTCCTGGAAAAAGAACATTTTTTTAATAAACTAATATACAATAAATATAAAAATTATATGTATATATATATACTTACAGTTTAATTACAGAAGGAGCCACGATATTCCTTTGTTGAAGAGATTTGAATCTGTCTTTCAGTAGATTACCAGCTGGCGTAGAATTTCGTAAATTTCCACTTAACTCATCTGATAATTTAAAATCCGGATCCAGGGGCTCAAATTTAACTTTACCAAGAACTTTAGTCTGGGTTACTTTAAGAGCTTTCTGCTTCAACCTCTTCTCCCTCAGCATTTTCAGTTTCTTTTCTCTTTTAGTTAGTTGTTTATCTAGCAATCTCAGCTTGTAAATGTCTGAAAGTTTCTTCTTCTCTATTTTCTCCGTTTCAATCTTATGTGCTAATGCTCTCTGCTCTTTCTGTTTACGCCTCTGGACACGAGTTTTCTTTAGATTCCTTACCGGTGGGTTTACAGATTTCACATCTGTATCTTCGTCAATGTCTTCGATAGCATTTTCATTCTCCAGATTCAGACCTTCCGACATTTCGTTCATGAAGTTCTTCTCTTTTTCTGCAGCCGACACCTGTAACAAGAAAGTTGAATAAGTTGCGAAATAAATAGATTATTATTTATTTTACAATACCTTTTTAAACATCTTCGTGGTGACCCTTTCCAAGTGCTTCTCTTCCTTCATTAACTCCATTTCTTTTTCTGCAACCTCGTGCAATAAATTCTGATGATCCTGGTACGATGGATTGTAAGATGTTCCTGGGTGCGGTATCTCAATTGCTGGCAAAACAGAAGGCTTCTTATGCAATGAAGCGGGCAATCGTTTCTTCTTCACACCGAATTGTATCATTGTATGCCTTACAGTGTCCGGAGACATCCATTCCGTATCAATTCCATTATCAGTCTTCTCTTTCCATACGTCATCTTTAAACTCACCCCTCTTCGGCCTAAGCAATCTTTTCTTCGCTGCGATGTCCCTATTCTTTAACCTCAATTTGTCTTTCAATTTCACAATACCTTGAGCCTTCATAAGAGCTTCCTTTTTCAAAAGAATAGGATTCTTCCTCTCCTCCTTCGTTCTGACACGATTTCTTTTTGCAATCGGGTCCGGAACCGACGACTGAGGTTTCAGAATATTAAAACATCGTGGTTCCTTAGATAGCAACAATTCGCGGCGTGCTTTTTTCGAGAGTACCTCTGGCTTTGTAGAGATTACAAATAAATCGGCATTCTCGCGATTTGAAAAGGATCCTAACCTCTCTTCCTGTCGGGTATCCTCCAAGAATTTGTCAACATCTTGCATGTCCACATGTTTACGCCACGATTTCTTCGTTTTCTTCGATACCTTTCGTTTTTTCGTCTTAGCCCCGACCATTTTATTTCAAGTAATGTAACAACAGGATTCTATCTCTTCGAGAGACACGTGTTTTGTAACTTGAAAACGCTTGAAAACAAGATTTCTACTTCTACAAGTTTCTATTTACGTTGCTTCATTGGTGAGATCTGAGCCCGAAACTACACAGTATATAGATAGCATAAAAGGTACAAAAAAAGAACAGTAATTTATACAGGGGTGTCCCAAAATTTCTTACTTTCTTGAAAGGAAAAATTGAGGTACTTTCTTGAAAATTGCATTTAATTTGCATCTTGGGTTTTTCAGTTATGTTATGTGTATATAGACTGCGGATGTTTATGCAATTTTCAATTTTTGTAGACGAATTTTAAGAAATTGGAATAAAATAGAATCTTATTTACCGTGGTAGTAGCCTTTGTAGATCTGAAATAAATTAAAATCGTACTAAATTCTGTCATATTTTATATCCTAGCATTTTTAGAAAATTTTCAAAAACCATAATTGCATAAAGTTCCGCAGTCTAGCACCGACGAGATACTGTATCTCGTCGGTGAGTCTAGTCATGTGTGTCACAAAGTCCCGGACAAATTTACCTACAAATAATGGAACAGTATATATAACCTATTTCGGGAAAACTGGGGGATGGTTCTTTGGCACACAGATCTTTTGCGCACAACGAGATAGCGCACGGACGATTGCACACAGCTCGATTGCGCACACGGTTCTTTTGCACACAGCATTATTGCGCACACGGTTCTTTTGCACACAGCATTATTGCGCACAGAAAGAATTCAAGTTGATGTTTACCATCGTGAGTTGTGCTGTGTGATTAGTTTATGGTTATACTTTCTGGTTATATTTTCTATGCATAATCTGTTTATTGTATCAGAATTTGTCAGTGATGTTAGTTTTATAGATAATTGTGTAAGAGCTGCGTATATTATGAACAGTTGATATTATTTATAAAAGATATGCCGATAACTGATTCTATATTTTCAGATAACTATACACAATGTTAATGCAGTTATTACAATACAGTAATCGCTCGTTCGTTGTCTGGCATGGTGGGCAGGATCGTTGTCCAGTGCCTACCCATTCCACTGCCTGTCAACGCCGCGTCGCTTCGCAGGGCGGCGACGATTGATGTCGGCTCGGGTATATCAGTGTGAGCACCACTACATTGACTCGAATGAATCGAATGTTCAAACTTCTTAATTTACATTATTTTTTTATGGGATCTTCATGAACGTATTTCTGGCATTTTTCTGATTAAAATGACACCAAACACGATATAATTTCAATTGTACATAGTGTCTGTAAAAATGAAACACGCGGGACTCAGATCTGTCCGGCGACGACGATACGCTTCGGCCATCCGATCCGTGTTTCATTCTGTCCTTCTCTATGTTCGGCTCTCTATTGAAGTCTCGGCGCGGTCGGCGCGATACTCTAGACGCAGTCATAAATCAAAAATAGCGTCCCGGCAGGATCGTTGTCACTGAAAAACACGGCTTCTGGACAACGAACGAGCGATTACTGTATTTCGTTCCACGATGATAGTTATATAGGTTAAGTACAATATTTGTTAAATGATCGCAATATACGCATGTATATACTGAAGAAGCTGTAAAATAATTGCAATGAAATTATGTTGCAGCAGATTCAAGACGATTGGGGATACATAATTTGAAAGCTGGGATTCGATCAGATTAATTAAGATTAAGAACAACTATAAAAAAGATTGAGATGGGATGAACCAAATACTACATGTAATTTATTTTATTTTATTATTACAGATGATACAGTGAGCGGCAAACAGTATTACGTATCTGAATGTTAAGTGGCTTTTTAAAATGGATGTATTAACCCGTTGCAGTCCTATGTTGGCCTAGACTCAAGATTCATGTTTGGACCACTGGTCGCTTATTTTACATATTCATATTTTATTTATTAATAATACCACAATTACATAGTATGTAAAAACAATTCTAGTTTTTACTGTTCTAAATATATTGGTAAAATACATGTGTGTGGGAATAAAGCATCTGAAGGATAAGGCGATAGTTTTAAGCGAAGCGGTTGCAAACCGGGATTTTGGAAGTTATTTTTGTTTTTATAAGAGCGAGCGAGGGGGACATTGGTTAGGGTTAGGCAGAGTAAAACAGATCCACGTTGTCCCGATTTTGGATTAAGTATAATATTATTATAATAAACATTGGGGAAATTTGTCCAAAAGAAAAAATAAACTGCTATACCCGTATGCATATCCAAAAATTAAGAGACACCTGTGTCTCACATTACAGTGCGCAATATTTTATTTGTGCACGTTTAACAAATATTGTAAGAACTGCACTAACATTGTGTATAGTAATCTAAAAATTATAGAATCAGTTATCGGTATATCTTTTACAATGTTTATATTAACTCATTCATAATTACAAAATAATATTTAAAATGTCGGTAGCATAATAAACGCATCTAGATTGTATGGAAAATAAATGACCATAAAATTTTCTCACATTTTAATCAACTTTTCATAATAAGTACATCTTACACAATCACCTATAAAACTAACATCACTGACAAATTCTGATACTATAGATAGATTATGCATAGAAAATATAACCAAAAAGTATAACCATAAACTAATCACACAGCACAACTCATGATGGTAAACTTCAGCTTGAATTCTTTCTGTGCGCAATCCATTTGTCATTTGTTGAATTCTACGTGTGTGCAATATTGCCGTGTGCAAAAGAACCGTGTGCGCAATAATGCTATGTGCAAAGAACCGTGTGCGCAATAATGCTGTGTGCAAAAGGACCGTGTGCGCAATAATGTTGTGTGCAAAAAAAAATGTGCGCCATCTCGTTGTGCGCCATCGTCCGTGTGCCAAAGAAGGCCTCTCGGAAAACTGTGTCAAATTGACACGAGTGACGGAGAAGAATGTATGCGGGAAGGGAAACAGTACATACATTTCATGTGGATGCACGTTGATATTTTCTCGTGGGAACGCGGGTTGCGGTCGACACACGTGTTGCGTATGCGTGTACACACGCGCGCATCACCTGTGGTGCGGTCAGAAGGCTGGCCACAACAGCAGAGAAAAAGTTGTACTTACCGATGGCTGTCATCGCTTTTTCTGACAGATGTTTTTACGTGCCCTATTACGCGAATTCTGCCTTATCCAAACATATTCCAGTGATAATCTGTTCTCCGCGCCTCCAGTGAACCCGATCTTATCGTGATAAACAGACCGAACGACGCGGAGTGCGCTCGTTTCAGTTTTGAAGGGTGCGTCATCGGAATTCCAAGGATCACGATCACTCGGGAAAGATCATCGGAGAGACTGAACACGGGACAGAAAGAAAGAATAAAAGAACTGTGGACGGGAACACGTGAAAACGAGAGGGACTGAAAGCAAAGGGTATGGCGAAGACATATGATTATTTGTTCAAGTTGTTACTGATTGGTGACTCAGGGGTCGGCAAGACGTGCGTCCTCTTCAGGTTCTCTGAAGATGCTTTCAATACGACCTTCATCTCAACCATTGGTAAGTATTCTTCGCTTTTTTTTCCCCGTCCTTTTTTTCTCTTCCCCTTTATCTCCATGCTCTTTTCACCGCCAATTAACCGATCTTAGGAAAGAGAGCATGCTCGCCTATCTACGAATATGATTTTCTTAGCTGATTTTCGGTCATCCAAATTTATAGACGATAGACCGATCATCGGATTCGGTACCTCGATAAGTCTACTTTTTTATGGTTTTCTCCTTTTATTTGCGTTCCCAACTGATTCAAGAGAATGCACACTTTTATCTTGCAACGTGATTCATTGAATTATTCGCAATATTTGATTTTGGAGGTAAAGGATTGATGACCAAATTGCTCGCCTTCTAGTAAATAAGTCAAAGTGTGCAATTTGTTACATCTTTTGGTCTTCGCTGTGCCAGAAATGTGTCTATGCTTTTCTTGATATACACTACAGATAGATGTTTATAGAAATAACATTTTTATTATAAATTAAATGTACATTAAACATGTTCAATTATTAGTAATTCATATTCGAATTTTAATTCTTATTAATGATTTTATTATTTGTTTATACGCACTTACCTGCGTACACATGAGCATATCAAGTTTTCTAAGTAGGTAGATATTAATAGCACATATTTGTTAGTTTACAATCTAGAGATATTTAACGTTGTTTATGCTTCTATAATAATTTATACATTACCTACTTATTTATAAATTATCATTGATACGCCAATTTTTACATATATACTGTACAACATGTGTAAACAAAATACCTAGCACTTGTTTTGTTGGTAATTGCGTAAAGATACATATTTATAATTAGACGAATATCTATTCAAATTTGTATTGTTATAAATCTACGGATGAATGATTAAACAGATATTCATTTTGTTGTGTAGCATGTGAAATAATATATATAAATATATGAGAAACGGAATTGTAATTGTTCAGATACAATTTTCTTGAGTATTCGAGTTACAAGTTTCTTTCTTGTTTTCAGGAATTGATTTTAAAATAAGAACGATAGAATTAGACGGCAAGAAAATAAAACTACAGATATGGTAAGTATTGCATTGCACGAATCGAAAAATAAAATCATGTTCAAATCACAGAAAAGATTATTGTATTCATTCCAACAATTAATTGAATGAAATATATATTTTTTTAACTGTTTTAAAGGGATACAGCCGGCCAAGAAAGGTTTCGTACAATAACTACAGCATACTATCGTGGTGCAATGGGAATAATGCTGGTTTACGATGTGACCAATGAGAAGAGCTTCGAGAATATAAAAAATTGGATTAGGAACATTGAGGAGAATGCGTCGGCAGACGTTGAAAAAATGCTGCTGGCCAATAAGTGCGAGCTCACAGAAAAGCGACAGGTTTCGAAGGAGCGAGGAGAACAACTAGCTGTCGAGTATGGAATCAAGTTCATGGAAACCTCGGCCAAGTCCAGCATTAATGTCGAAGAGGCATTTTACACTCTTGCACGAGACATTAAAGCCAAAATGGAAAAGAAACTGGTAAATACTTTTCAAAAATATATACATTGCTTATTGAAAACATTCGGAATTCCATAAAATAGTAAAGAAAATAGTTTATCTATATACAGAATGAAAGGAATCAATACTTACCGTGTTTGAAAATAATAAATTAGATTATTATTAGCCTTCCAGTAATAGTAATCACTAGACAGCGGATTTCGTGCGTTTATGACAAAAATGAATAGGTGTAATTTAAAACAGTAGAAGCATTAGAAAGATTTCAAAATACTGTTATGGTACAAAATTTTTCTATTGTATAAAGATCCACTGTCTAGTAATCAAATGAAAAATGAATTCCAATTTCATCTTCCCTAGGAACGAATAAATGCTAAATTGAATGTCAGTTTTGAATTTTGTTGTTAATATCCGCGACAATATGTACTTTAGGAATGTGAATAATATTTCCAGTGAAGGACTAATCAAATTCGAATGTAAAAGAGATACATCAAATTTAAAACTGAGTATAAGAAATCTTGAAACAATGCACGGTAACATTAGATACAATATTACAATTCTTAACATAAAAATACTTTCTCCTTTTTCTATCTCTTCTCGTCTTTTCTGTCTCCTTTGCTGTAAAGTCACTTCCGGTTTATCAAAGAGCACCAGTTTCTATTATGATGGCGAGTATATCACTTCAGTCTTTGAAGTTAATAAAAATGCTGATGTCAAACATGGTGGGTGTAATCAATATTCAACACCTATATACAAATCTACAGCTGTGGCTCGTGTAAAGACTGTGGGTGTGTTGAAACACTCATAGATACGTGCACAGAAATATCATAAAATTTTAATGTTTTATATTGTTTATCATATTGCTGGAAGGTTAAAAAGCCAGAATACATTTCATTGAACTATTTTACAGGATATAAGAAATCAAGCAAGTGTATCTCGCGTAGTTAATTTCGAAGATAAATATAGAATTCGATTGAATCACTTGCCGGCGTTAAAATCAATGTAACAATCTATTTTTATCTACGTGTAATTTAGTTGCTTTTACAGATTTGTTATAGCAAATAGTTTTGCATTGATTAACCACCATCTTTTTGTTTCCTGTGTCTGTTTCTCTGTGTTTGGTGCTGGTCGGTCTCTGCAGAAGGTAACTTTTCCCCCTCTCTATGAGTACTTTTGTTTTGCATACCTTTTTGAAGTTTGATTATTTATATTGCTGAACTCTGTGTCAGGTTATGAAAATCTCCCATTAATTGAAATAATTCATATTCATTGTGAACTAACATATTACACACATTTCTTTTGAGTCAAGATGTTCTAATTGAATCTAAGCAGTAGTTGTATAGAAGCCTGAACAAATATTAGAATGATTGCGGTTGTATGTAAACAGCCTAACACGTACGTTCGATTTCAGTTCATTCAGCAATTTATGTAATCAAGAAATCTCGTTTTCCCAAAGTATCACTTTACCAAAATAACCATGGTGCATTGAATCGAGCTTGAACAAAATAAAACCTGACACCGTTATGTAATATTTTTTGTAATTTTATGTCTGTCTTGTCTTATATAACCACACGTATGCTAACAATTTATGTATGCATGTACCAATACAACATACTGGCCACTGCTTTCAATATTTATCCATGAACTTTCCATTAACAATTCTACTCTTACATGGACAAATTATTTCTGCTCACTCTCACTTTTTCTTAACATGTTTCCTCAAATGTAACCTTTGTCACTAATAACAAAAAAGGAATGACTGTAATCATTCTATGACAGCTCTTTCATCAGAGTGAGTCATGGAAAAGTGTAATACCTTAAATATTTCTTACCGATTTGGAAATCTACTTGTGCGACACAATTCTCATTATTTTTTTGTTACACTTCATATTATCAAATCCTCCGGAAATAATCTGGAAACATTTCTATTTATATTGTATTGTTGTATTTGTATGATAATTAGAGGTATGCGACAACCCGAAAGTGTTGGGTTAAGAAGAGTCGAGAATTTTATTCGGGATCGGGACAGGTTCTCGAAAATTTCGGAAATCCCAAAAATTTTCGAGAACCTGTCCCAATCCCAAATAAAATTCTCGACAGTGCGTACTCTAACAATGCAAATGGGTTAAGGGGGTAGACTCGTTCCCAGGATAGCAAGGGATTGCGGGATACGCCTTCTCATTTCTCGATAATGCAATCGCGATCGCCCTCAAAAGTCCTATATTTACGTTTACGAGGCGTAATTTGCATTATTCGGCAGCATATAGCTGTCGCAGCTTTGTAAAAATAGCTACATGCGCAGCTTTATGCTGCCGAATAATGCAAATTACGTCTCGTAAACGTAAAAATAGAAAGATTAAGGGCGACTTTTATCTAGCGCTTTTGATTACTGAAAAACTCCATCTTTGCATTATCAAGAAATGAGAAGGCGCATTCCATACCTTTGCAATCCTGGAAACGAGAGTCTAGCCTATGTTCGCTTGGAGATACGATGTTGACTAATGTAATTGTGTTGGAACAGGAGGCGTCAAATCCACCAAAGGGAGGCGGACACCAGTTGAAAGCATCCGAGCCACAGAGGAAGCCACCAAGTTGGCTCGCACGATGCTCTATACTCTGACCCTTTGGCCGGCATTACCTTGACCGTCACCTTTTACTCTTCACTTTCGGTCTCCTTCACTCGCTTCACGACGCGAGTGTTTCTGTGATTTTACTCCTTGATGGCCACCTTCGTTTTCCTCCGTCGCTGCCGGTCTCTCTTTTTTACTGATTACTCATAGGAGCTCTTTTTATCCTGGAGGAGAAACACACTTCCCTCTCTCTCTCTCTCTCTCTCTCTATCTCAATCTCTCTAACTATCCCTCTCTCAAGAAAAAAAAAGGAAAAATCATATTTAAGGATTCTCAAAGGGAACGATCATCGCGGATTGTGATAATTTTTTGATAATTTTCTAAACGACGTCGAGGAAAGAAAGCGATTTCAAAACAGAAAATCCGAAAACATAACCACAAACATTCATTCCCCTTTGCCTAATCTCATAAAGAGTATAAGTATCGGTAGCAAGATAATCCTGGGTGTGTGATTTAAAAATTAAGACTATCCGAACCTAATCGAGTGGGTGAACGATGGATGACGAGACATGATAGAATTTATAATAGTCAAAGGGGATGATTCGAATTGTTGTGACGCGCGATCAACGAATAATTTTAGAATGTAAATCGACGCCGAGTGATCTTTTCAAAATGGAACACGGTCGACGTTCTTTTTCATTGTTTGGAAGAGGACTCTGGAGCTGTGAAAATTTGTTTCATTCGGGGAAGAGCGACGGTGATTGTTAACGTAAACGTTCACAGAGAATACTTCTGAAAGCAATAACATAGAAAAAGATTGTCTTTATTTGCATGCCGTTCTTCTTTTTTTTTTTTAAACGGGATGCGTTTCGATGAGTGCACAAAAAGAGATTCAGGTTGAAATCAAGTAGCGTGAAAGAAGGAACATTATGAAAAGTTGTACGATACTGTTGCTACACACTGCAATGTTTCTCCTCCATTTCTCAAACGATCAAGGGGTACGATCGAGTTTTTTAAACACACGTCTGTATTCACTTTATTTAAACGATTCGAAGGGGGAGAGGAATTTCTCTCGTGAACCGGAAGAGAAATCCCATTCTCTTCCCTTTTATAGTAGCTCGAGGATATTTGTTTATAACAAAAAGAAGAGGGTACGGATAGGTAAAACAATGGGCGGTCATTTTTTATATATAAATATATAAATAAATATACATATATACATATACACGCGTTGTTCACCCATGCACGCGCACGCGTGTGTATATATACATATATATATAATACACATTGTCAAGTTAGCTTTTTCACCGAATCGAAGGGGAATCTTCATTAATTAACTCATTAATTAATTAGCGCAAATTCGTGACTCGAAGAGAGGACTCTTTCGATTTTCTTTCACTTATTTCCTATTTCTATTGTTGAAGTAATTAAAAAAAAAGATAAATAAGTAAAAAAGGTGGAACACGGACTTCGTCTTCGTCTGAAACGCTTGTTGTAATAGTTTTTCGAGGAAACAGAGAGGGTTCTCTTTTTTTTAATATAATATACATATACGAGAAAAAGCGGTTCCGATCTGTTTCCACTTATACTTAAATATACGATTATTATAATACATTTTATATTAATCCTATTCGTCTTCGTTTATTGTTGAAACCCGCCTTCCCTAATTCTTCGATGACAAACGATTATTTTTAATGTCACATTAATATCATCGTCTGTGTTATCGTTTCGTTAAGGTTTCTACATCTAGAACTGCAATTAACAGAAATTTCATTTTTTATTCGTACAGCTTTACTATATTACAAAACCTCTACGAGCTGTTTATTTGAGTGAAATTTTTCGTAGTGTTAATTCAAAAGATTATGCTTCCATTAAGTTTTTAGAATTAAACTAAGTAGAGATATTCGATATGATTTAAACGGAGGAGATTAAATTGGAAGGGCAACGAATTAATAGCTAAATATTCCTTAAAGCCGTGCATCACAACAATAACGTCACTGTATATATAAAATTATTAATAATTTTTTAATCATTTTGTAATGACCAGCAATGTAACTTTATTTAAGGATATAATATTATCAAGTTCAACGAACATATCACTTACCAGATGTATCCACAAATTAAAATAAATGTTGTTAATCAACACAGCGCTCGGATTATTACTTTCCCTGATGATTAGCAGTGTTGCAGTGTGTGCTATTGTACATGTATGTTAATTCTTGGAAAATTTTGTTTATATTTTCTTCGATCGATGCAGAGCCTTGCATTGTAGATTTCATCTCCAGTAACATCTCTTTTAGCTAAAATAAATGAAATAATGGATAATATCTTTTCTTATCGTATATTACAATTATTCCATTAAATGTTGCAATGTATAAATTTTAAAAATCATTCGGTGTAGACGCAACATGTACCTTGAAGCATAAACTTTCTATTTCTGGATGCAATTTATTATTGACAGATAATGATTTCGAATCATTCATCGAGATGGTCATTAACTTGTGCTGTAGATCCTTGATCTGTGCCCTATTTTTTTGGTTTATCGCGTGGAAACAGAGACCGAACGATTGCAGGCGTTTGTTTAAACTGACTATTGTTTTTCCACTCTCTAACAAGTATTTATGTTCTTTCGAAATTTTCGCAAAGTTTCTTAAACATAACATCAACAAAAAACGAGTAAAAATATATTTTCACACATTAAAAGGTTATGTGTACAAACTTGAAATTCTATAAATTAAAATTAAGCAAATAATTAATAAGAGCTAAGTAATTATAAATATTATCCTACATGTCAATGTGTGCAATAAGTCTCTCATTGTCGTTTCTATAATCGATTAACGTTTTTTCTAATTCGTCTTTCCTTTGAATTTCCCGCTGCAATGTTTTCTGCAAGCTCTCCGCTTTAATTTTGAATTTTGCGGCTTCTGTTTGACTGGACAGAGCTTCTTTTGACAAAGTGTTGCGCTCCTTAGTTACAGTTTGGTAGTTGATTAACAGATTCGAATGATCAATTTTATGGCGTATGTTCTCTTCTTCTAAATGATTAACCGTTTCCATTGCTAAGTGCAGACGAGCTTGTAATTCTTGCGATGCTCTTCGTTCATTTTGTAAAAGCGATTCTTTCGAACAAAGTTCTTCGCGAATAAAAAGATATTCCTTTTCTAATTTATTAAATTCGGTCTAAAATGGAGATATATATTTTAAGGTGAGGTAGAAAAGTAAATACAAAAATCGTGCTCACTTTGGTTCGCTGAATTTCAGAAATCATTTCCTGAAATATCTTCTCAAAATGAGAAATATCTGGACCGTTTGGTCGAATGTTATTCATTTTTTTTATCACAATTGCTCACTGTTGATCAATTCTAATCGATTCAGGACTCCGTGTCGACTGTAACGTTTTTGTTTTTGAAAACGCGCTGAGTTAGATGCAGTTAGATGTTAGATATATGAATCTGTATCTCGAATCTCGATCGATATATCTCGAACTACACAAAAATGCCGCGAACTGATTTGAAATTTCGATTTGACAATAAACAATAATCATCTTCGTTTTTCTATGTACCTTTTTATTAATAAAGTAAGGGAGACAGTTTTCTAATTATTCTTCTATTATATATTAGTAGACAGCGGATCTTTATGCAAAATAAAAATGTTTTACCTGAATTATAACAAACTGGAGTGAAACAGAAATTTATTTTCTGTGTCAATGTTTTAACTGTTTTAAATTACACCTACCCATTTTTGTTATAAATGTATAAAGATCCGCAGTCTATTATGTAGGTAATAAATTGAAACAACCATATACATACGTACAAGAAATATTTAATTTCATAGAAATCGTAAATCAATATATATATTCGATAAAAATTTTATTCTTTACATTTACATCAATGGCTATCCATAAATTGAATATCCGATAGTAATAAAACTGTATTTGGTAGCGGTCTCGGTTGAGGACTCAGGACTGTGAACGTTTGCCTTTCTACGTCTACATTGGTGCTGTGAATAGAAAAAACATTTCCTAAATATGCAAAATTACTCTCCAATGTGTTAATAAATATCAATTCAGAAAATTGTAATTCTTACACGCAGACAAACCCAGCAACGTTGGTTTGCACCACATCGTCCTCCGGCGAATCTGCGAACGAGACTGACAGTAAATGATGAAGTAAATTAGGTCCGGATGCAACAGCCACTAATTTTGTCAAATTATCTTCCGCTTTCATTCCGAGTGGCATACAGGACGCAGGCAACACCGGAGCACCAATTTTGTACAACCTAGCCTCGCTCCATTTAACTTCGAAACTGTGAGGATAAAGCGGAGTCCTGGATCCATAAAAATATTCTCTAACTCCTTGATCTCTGGCCTCTATCCTCTGCGTTTGACTCCTCTCCACCACACCACCGCTTTTCGGCACGAAAACAACTCTGACAAAATCTGGCATGTCCCTAACAAGTTCGTTGTAAAGTCTCTCTTGATCTAGTACCAAAATAGCATCAACTTCGAAAGCCTGAGCAGCATGAGTCAATAATTTATACCCTTCTCCTTTCACCCATCCGCAAGTGTTTATCACAATCCCAGAAACTCTAGCCTTTTTGTTAGCTTGGAGTCTATCGGAACAGACTTCTGCTAATCGTGTTACTAGGAGATTGTACAGAGCAACATTGGTTTGCGGAGATTTGTGTCCGAAGTGGAATACCAACGGTGCTTGCTGACTGAAACCCTCGACAATGTTCGATGGACGTTCAACAAGCAGAGCTCCAACTGTACCAGGTATCGCTATGTGACCTTGTCCCACATCTAAATCTACAAAAATAGGTCTACGGCCCATTCTAACTGCATAGTTTAGCAGAAGCCTGCAAAGCGTTGATTTTCCAACGTCGCAGGGTCCTACTACCATTGTTATAGGTCCTCTAGTATCGTCTTTCTCCGCAGTTTCTCTGAGCCTTTCCATCGCAGCATGGCAATTTAGATATAGACCCATCGGAGTCTCTTTAGCAACGTAACTGACATCGGTTTTGCCGACTAGCTCAACAGTACAACCTTGCCAAGTGAACACTGCTACCTTAGCTCCAGCAATGAATTCATACTTCTTCCCTTTCACCAATTCTGTACCGAATACCTCCGCTAAACCGCTTTTCAGCTGCAAAATAATGACTACATTTAGAATTGAAAATGGGTTTAATCTAATACAGCATAGTATAGAAGAATGATAAGTAGACTGCGGATCTTCATGCAAAATAAAAATGCTTTGCAATGATTGTGGGAAGCAGGAGTAAAGTAAACATTGATTTCATCTCTTAACGAACTTTGTTGCATTAAAAGCAACATTACAGCATTCTTGAATTTGTCTTTTCCCGTTTTATGATAATAATCACTAATGATTACCTCAAGCGTAACTTTCTCATTTTTAGACTCAACTTCGAACCGCAACTCGCAATCCGGGTCCAATTTGAATTCTTGCGTTTGTGCTTTCTCATCAGCCATTTTGTTAACATAAATCACACCTGCTTATCGCATTGCCCTTTCATGGAATTTATTTAACGTTTTTCTCAGTGGACCAATCTTTGTTTGACTTTTCCCTCGTATTGAATTATTTACATAGCGCACCCTAACCTCAAATCAGTTTACACTATCGATGTTGCTCGATAACGATTATCGAGACATTTGTCGATAGTTATAGCATCGATTGTCACAAAGGTTGGTGAACTTCTGCTACCAAAAGTACATAGATAATTGGGTTGTGGAATTAAAAAAGACCTTTGTTAAATTTATATTATTGGTTAAAGTTTCTTGTATCGATATGATCTAATCAATAATATTTATTAGATCATATTGATTCAAGAAACGAGTCTACGTTTCATTTTTCTTAGGGAGTTTTATGTAATTAGAGTGGTACGACAGGTTGCTTATTTTATAGTGATTCCTAATTTTGTTCATTGCTGTACCGGTGCCACGCGTCGCGGTTCGACACAACCTTTAAACGTCAGAATAATTACAAAAATGACGATGTTTACGGTAATTGGCAAATTCTGGAACGAATATACGAAAACCACGCCGAAGAAGCTTAAGATAATAGACGCTTATCTATTTTATGTGTTCCTAACTGGTGTCATACAATTCGTTTACTGCTGTCTTGTTGGAACGTTCCCGTTCAACAGCTTTCTCAGTGGATTTATTTCCTGTGTTTCCTGCTTCGTCCTCGGAGGTATTTTATTCATTATAATCCATACTCCAACCGATAAACTCATATTCCTATTGTAATATCGATTCATAGATTGCTCGGATCAATTATCAAGTTTAGATATCCTATCAATATGTCTGAGAATCTCTCCTATGATATTGGTCGATGTAGTTATCAATTATAGTATTAAACACATCGTTTCTTCGTTAAATTATCGGCTCGTACTTTTTGTTACAGTTTGCTTACGACTGCAAGTGAATCCGCAGAATAAAAGCCAGTTTCATGGGATAAGTCCTGAGAGGGGATTCGCAGATTTCATATTCGCTCACATTATTCTGCACATTGTCGTAATGAATTTCATTGGTTAAACTTAGGTAACAAATTTGTAAAACTTTCTAATAAAACGTTCACGGTGATCGGAACTGACCACTACAAAAATGTCTGTACAGTTACACACGAGTGATTGTAATTACATTCGCAACTCGCAATTAAAAATAATAGATTAAAATTGATTTTTGTAAGATTAATAAATTAATTAAATGTTCAGACTCAAAATCATCATTCGACAAATTCACTGCTGATCATCGTAGATTTAAATGCATCGCATTCGTGGAAAGTCTTATTAACAAGAACAGACAATAGCATAGTCCAAGAACTATAAATTGTTATTTAATGAACCAACGACCGAGTTCTGCATGATAGAGCATAAAATTTTATTCAATTGTTTTAGTGGTAACTAAATACGGCTATATTACATTTATTTACATAATGCTATAATATATTTGTAGGTCTAGCAGTTTCAGCTACAAATTAAAAAAGAAACAAGATGCAAAGACATAGTAAACTTCTTCCTCACTCGTCCCTATATTACATAAATAACAAACTACCCAATTATTTTTACAAAATTTTGTTATCTCAGAGGGATAGGAAAATTATATATTACATACACAGCGTTGTTTGTGACAAAGAAATCATTTGACGGCACTTATGCAATCCACAAACACTTCGACCACGTCGTACAATGTCCTCCACCTCCTCCTCCTACAACATTGGAGAATTTAGTTTGTTCTGCTCTACAAAAACATCTACTACACTTTTGCATTATATACACTGAGTATTTAAATAATACATGCTATTACTTTTCCATTGTTTCTACTATGTGTAAAAAGGTCATTACAAAAATTGATTCATTCGTGTGTCGTTAATAGCTGATACTAAATTCATCTGTTTGTTTGCCGACTACAGAAATTCTGTTTGAATCGAATCTCGGACATATAAAAATTAAACGTTTATCCTCTCTCAAATATTCGGATAATCAACACTCCGATATTGGAACAGAAGAAAAGTTCATAGTTATTTGTTAGAATTACAGTATAATTCAAGCGTACACATTGACTATTCGTTCACAGAGGAAAAAGCTACTGTTCCATGTTACACATTAGTGTGGAAAACAATTTATAGTGTTCATGTATTAACACTTTGCGTTCCGCGGGCTACTCGAAGCTTTTGTGCTCTCCGTTTCAATATATTTAAGGTTTCACCTTCTATTTCATAGACAGTAGTATAACAATCAACTGCGAAAACTCATCTTTGCCAAGCGATGACGTTTTTTTTTTCTTTAATGTAAAACATATGTTTCCATTGAGCAGATCGTAAAGTGTTAATTGATCCATAATTGCGAAATAATACGAACGAATCGCATAACTTAATGCGCGCTATACATTACAGGGTTCAAAATAGAATATTTTACAAAGAAGCGTAACAGATATTATAAATTGTATTAACAAATTACTTCAATATTTTAGCGATTTGTATTTTCATCAATTTTTATGGCACTCGAATAATCCATTCATTTTCGTTGCGAGCTTACAAGATGCTTTTTATTCGTAACAAAAACTCATCGAGGGTGCTTAAAAATAAATACTCCGTCAAAGAAATGATTTATTTCACATATACTATTCGGAGTAATTTTTTCTTTACGTGAAATTTTGTTTAACGTCGAATTTCGTTAACATTTAAATATATATAATTCAATCCAGAGCTGTTCGCAAAAAGAAAAATATTCTCGTAAAATCTTTGAAATAGCACTGTAGTTCTAACAGTGAAAGAAAATAGACTTCCGTTTATTATAATCTGTTAAATAATATTTTATTTGCAAACATATGTGTCTTAAATATTATTCTCTCTCTCACGCGCGCGCGCTCTTTCTCTCTCTCTCTCTTTCTCTCGAATGATTTAAATATTTATTTGCAATCATTTATATTATCTCTAAAATGAAAACATTAAATATCAATAATAAAATTAATAACAAAAATGATCGTAATTATTTACTATGAAAAATACTAGACGTTTTTACTCTTTACTCATGTGAAAACGAATGTATGATAAGAACGTTTCCTTCGACGATATATTCCTAGTTTTATCAGTCCTCTAATCCACCGATAAGTATATGATCACAACCAGTCAATATTAATTATTCAAATTCATTTTTTCCGTTCTCGAGAAAAATCAATTTCCTCGAGAACAGAAAATCGAGATTTCGAGAAAAAAAAATTATAACTGGGACACTTTAAAATTGCCAAGAAAAATATTTCTCTTAAGAAAAAGTGAAATAAAAACGTGCCTAAGTATCTTCGTGTTTTAAACTAGAATGATTGACTTTTGTGAAAAGGGTCGTCTAGAAGGTTACTTTATTTCTTTGAATGCGATATTCAGAGTTTCGGGGAAAATTCGTTCCAAAAATGAAGAAGAAGATTAAGACCTTTCAGAATGGTATATTACTTAACAATTATTTTAATAAATAAAGAATAAAAAATGATTAAGCGAGTAATACCTTTAAGTTAATTTTCCTTATTATTTCTAAAGAATTAAACAGTTAATACTTTAAGTTCATCATTCTTATTTTACTTATGAATAGAATAACTTGTATTCTTAAGAAAACTATTTTTCTCAAGAAAAAAAAAACGGAAGCGGGGCGTACAATTTTTGGGAGGAAACATATCTCTACAAAAAAATCATATAACCGATACTTTTTAGATACAATGAGGCTAAAATGGAAAAGAAAGAAGGTGGCGATTGTTTATGACGATACAATGCCGAATGATTAACATCAGAAAACATGTATCTCTAAAAAACAAAAAATTACTTCCTTTAAGTGTAATAAAAAATTTCAAGATGGTTGTGAAATCTTAGGAACAAACATTTCGAATAAAGAAATAGTTTTCTCTCAAAACTAGAAAGGATGCGAGACTCAGAAGGTGACCAAAATAGAGCAGTAAGTGGTCGTCGATGGACGTGTTACCAAAGAAAATCAGTCGTATACACTTCTTCGAAGAAGGTAATCTACCAAGCATTGTAAACTCAAAAACTTGAACATATATTTCTTTTCTCTGCGTTTCCTGTTGTTTTAAGAAGTAGCTTCGGAGATGCGTCGGTTAGCCTCGCGTTGTATCTCGAAGTATCTCCTCCTGGCAGCTAGTCTCATGTGTTCTTTGCGGTGCTGGAGGATGAGCTCTCTTTCCGAAGAGGATCTGGAAAACCGTCCTCCTAAGCTGGAAGGTTCATTGCTGCTGAAATCAATTACATTTTATTCAGAAATTGTCTGGGTTTTCTTCTAATAAGTAGCATTCGTGGTCCTGTCGAAATGCGACTCGATAAGCCCCTAATATTGTCAAATTTAAAAGAAAGATCAATTGATTTGGAGGCACCTATAGAAAATGATTCTGTAAGATTACCTGTCAGCAATGGGAATGTCAAATCTTGGATCGGTGGATGGCGTTGAAGCGGTGTTGGAGGGGACACTGTTCTCAGTGTTACTAGTATGAATCTGAGGGACGGATTCCGACTGTGGTTCTTCGATTAGGTGATGAGGCGGGATCAACACTCCATCGAGAATATTCTCAACTGTCCATTCGACTGATCTTGTCACTCTGAGGTCCTCCACAATCAGGTTGCGTGGGAAATGCGGAAACAGTTGCTGCACCTGGTTCAGTAACAAATAGTTCATAACAAAGGAACAGCTATTACAATCGATCAGATCAGCATTAAGCTATGTCCACATTGAAACAACACATCGAGCAGCTTCTTGTCGTCTTCTTTTTTAGTGTGGACATAACTTTACTGGACAATAAACAATTCACAACGTACCTGTCTGATCATAGCATCCATTTGCGAGTTGTTGTGCGCAATGGTTGAAATGTCTCCACGCAGCCAATTATGCGAAACCTCCACGGAGAAGCTCGGTAGCCAAGAAACGTATCTCGAGCCGTCGAAATGAAAGAAGTGATTCTCGTTCGTTCTGGCCAGCGTCTGCAGTTCGTTCGGCAGTGCCAGTGTGCTTTCCCGGTGGTTCGGTTGCATGCTGAGCGCAAGCCTACACGTTGGGCAAGATGTATCCTGTTCCAGCCAGGATTGCAGGCAGGAATTATGGAAGAGATGACAGCAGGGTAGTTTCCTGGCGGCTTCCATCTTCTCCCAGCAAATAGCGCAGTTGTCCGAGTTCTCGGCCAGCTCCTCTTGCGTTGCCATTGGGTAGCTGAAACGATACGTCGTTAGAACACAGCTTTTAAGACTTTACGGGGGTAGACTCGCGTTTCCAGGATTGCAAAGGTGCGGGATGCGGCTTCTCATTTCTCGATAATGATGGAGATTTTCAGTAATCAAAAGCGCTAGATCACAAGCTCAATCTAGGCCGCGATCGCCCTCAAAAGTCCTATTTTTACGTTTTCGAGGCGTAATTTGCATCATTCGGAAGCATAAAGCTGCGCATGTAGCTATGGTAAACGTAAAAATGGGACTTTTGAGGGCGATTGCGGCCTAGATTAATCTTTCAAGCATTATCGAAAAACGAGAAGCCTTGCAATCCTAGAATCGAGTCTACCCCCTTAACCCATGAAGTACCAAATTTTTAATTTTTTAACTTTTGCCGATAACGACACCCAAGGCAAGAACAACTTACTTCTGCTCCATATGGTTCAATACAGCTAAATAGTTCCTGTGCTTCGTCAGTTTTCTTTGGATCTCGTAGAACAGGTACCTGAGCTGCATGCATATCACCAAGGAGGCCATGCTGAGGAATATGTTGCTCCAGAGCAGCATATGAACATGATGGAAAAAGTCGACGGATAGAACTATCAGTTCAGCGACGAGGTCCGCGTAATAAGTCAAAGGACCCCGTTTGTCCCATGACCGTTGCGAGGGCGTTCCGGCTCCCCTGATGTCGTACAGGTGAATAATGTATCTTACCATCACGTGAATCGTTCTCACGCCCAATAGAATGCACTATAAACAAAGGGAGGGGGAGAATCATTTCGCACCGTACGTATTTGAAATTGTAATCGCGACTTCAATTAGGGCGTATTGCACAGTTACCTCGGCCGCTGTAAACACGAACGTGTTGAAGGAGACGAAAATGAAGGCTGCGGCCGTGCACAACAATAACATGAAAGAGGATAACGCCAGAATCGCGGCGAGCAGTCCGAGAAGCCTTGCATGACTCCAGCCGGGTGTTGTAGGCGAAAAGGACAACTGCAAAACAATCAAATAAACGATTACGATTGATAGTTTACCTCAGCATGGATGATTTTACATTTTTACGGGCTGAACTTGCCGGGATCGGACTTTAGGTAGGTCATGAACGCAGATGAGGTTTTTATAAGATACTGTTATACCGCCTATGGGTTTGTTTGGCCATTCCAGTTTGCTCAAGGATGTTTGAAGGACAACCTGTTATGCGTATATTTAATTTTATGCAGCAGGATCAGCCGGATAGATATTCAATGCCAGGTACGGCAAGATTATACAGTTTTATAAACTTGAAATATTCCAAAAATATCAGATTATCTTTTTATCGTAATATTTTCTATCTTCAAATTCCGCCGGTATATGCGAATCACTGCTGGCATGAATAGTCCCCTTACATAATAAAAGTGTACAATGTTGAATCACTTGGAATAGTTATAGCAGTATGTCATAATTCCTATGTTGAAAAAGAGGCACCTAATGAGACGAACAAGGAAAGCCGAATGTCGCACACGACAGACATAACCTGGTTACCTCTATTCAATTATACTAACGGGATTCTCGTGAATTCATTGCATAACGGAGTCACGAGACTCTTTGTGTTTATACAGTTTATAGTGGAGTCCTCTACACCCGACGAAGACTATTCGATTAGCATATGCTTCACATTTTCAATTTCTCTCTTTTTTTTCGAAATCGAAAATTCCGCGCGGCAAGTAATTATCGCCGGCTAACAAAGAGCAGAGCTGCTTTACTGATTTATGATATGACCATCAAATTGCATAGGTTAATTTAGGCGACGCATCGAGCTGCGCGTGGATTGTTGATGAAATTTTTCTTTTTCTTTTAATTGTTAATCATATGCGGAGTTGGACGTTCCAAAGTGTTTCACTTCCGTTGGACACGTAAGCGTGTTACAATAACCGGGAACGTATTCTTTTTTTCCCGGTAAACACGGTTTCGTAACGTTGACTATACACTTTGTATCGAGTATGCGAGCAGATCGAACGTTGGACAGTCCCGTACGCGAATGCGGGAAACTTTGTACGAATAAATAAGCAACATATTGATTTTAGGCGCACGCTCTGCGTAAATAAAGTATGACCGAGTGTGCTGTATCTAACGAAACAATGCGAATTCAGCCACGTAGCGAATTTCGTAATCATCGCGCGTCGGCCCTTGTCGGTTTTCGCGTGGAACGCGTGCCAACGGCATCGAAGCTCGTCCGGAAACTACCGGTGTCTGAAATATGTTAAGATATTCGGAATATTTATAAACTTTTACAGGATCAATCCCACGGGATCATCCATATTTAGAATTCCTTTGTAATATCAAGCTCGCTCCGTTGAATATCGTCGACCGCCCGAACCAACCTCTGTCAAATACAAAAATTCGATAAAACAAATATGTACAAGACTAAATATACTTGCGCAGAGCTGTTCGGTTTTTATGTATTAATTTCTCAGGAGCTGTTGCTTATCGAGACAAAATATTTCTTGGATTGTTGCGCACCGGAGAAAATGTTTCAGACCACATTCGGATGACCTCGATAACTTTTTATGTCACTGACATTTGAGAAAAAAATGCGTAAAATAACAGAATTAAATACTTGATTGCAAAAGAGAAAGAAAACGAAATATCAGACCTGTTCTGTTTAAGATATTCAAGTGTAGTTGCAAAACCAGTTTCTCGTAATCTCGTAAATTTGTTGATAATTATAAGAAACGTTTCAATCCATTTCCTGAGTTAATCTCTGGTTCCTGCAAAGTTATTTTCGAGATGAAACGAGGCCAATAGATCAAAAATATAGAGTGCGCAGAAACAAATGTAAAAACAACCACGATTTATGGTCTGATACGGGGGGAATCCCTGGGTCATCTATCGAGTTCTAGATAATACAATATGGCGGTCGTGAGATTAGTGTCGCTTGAGAAGTATAAAATATTTCACAACTCTTCCGGCGGCATGGATTCAAATATTTTTAAACGAATTCTCACTTTCGGCATTGAAGAAATCAGTACTGGCTCAATGTACAAAAATTCGTGTAGATTTCGTCGTCTAACGAACAGATCATTTATCAACGTCAAACACAGTGGTTGTCTATTACTGTAGAACAACAGCGATTTCTTCGTTGAACTGCGAGGCGGTATTTATTTTTCTTTTAATTATTGAAAAGGGAACGACAGATGCGCGCAAGGATACTTTCACCCATTTAAATACCGTTTTACATTTACCAGAAGAAAGTTTTTGCACCGCCATCTTTAGCACTGCGGTGCTCTTTTTACATTAGCACCGGCGGCTGAAGTTTCACTGACATCAATTTCCTGATCTTTTTGTTGCAGTGAAAATATGGGGCAGGCATTGTTTACGTTCGACTGGTAAAAGTAAAGGTTGACTGTAAAGTTACGCGCGTACAGTGGCGCTCATAATTAATTTATGAAAAATTCAATTTTCCGAAACACTTTGGAATTTCAAACCATGAATCTTATTTTTCTTTTTTTGTTTAAGGGCGGTGGGGAAATGCATGTTTTCAAACCATGAAGTCTAGAAGTACTGAAGAACGTAATTATGAGCGCCACAACAGCCACGTGGCCAGTTAATCGGATCGAATCCAGTGTTAGCGAAGATTGCTCTCAATTCACACGCGAGAATCGATTGGAAGGTTGATTCTCTCGATCGGAGAGAGAAATCGGACCACGATTTCACGGCGGATACTTACGTATTCGAATCGATCCTTGCAGAGCTGGCTGAGCAGGCTGAGGAATCCCAACGCGGTGAACCAGGCCCACCAAAGAACCACTTCGTCCATGTACTGAACATTCAGCACGCCGAAAACGAAGATGAACTTGTAGAAAACGAAGTTCCAGAACTTGTCCTTGAGGTGTTGCCTCTCCGACACCCGGAGCTCGCCGAACACCAGCTTCTGGATCGTTTTGCCGAGTAGGATTAGCACGCAGTAAGCCATGTTGATCAGCGTCTGGAAGATAGCGGGAAAAGGCCCCATCGATCGTGTGGATCATTGTTCTCGGTATCGAGCGGCATGGCCAGTCGGAAATGGCCGAAATGCAAGACTAAAATTAGAGGTCGATCAGACACGTTTGGCAGTGACCGGACTTTGCTAGTGCGCAACTTGACCGGCACCGTTCGCCGCTTCCTACTTCATTTGCCAAAGAGGAAGATCGCTCCCTGATGGGCTCGCAATGATTAATAGAACCTAGGAAACAATTACCGCGGCTAGTACCGTGCCGCTTCCTGCCCAAACAGAATGTCTGGTCGCTAACGACAATCGAGATTTGAGGTTAGAACACGTGGACTCTGCAGCAACCCTGCACGCTCCCCAAGCGGACATTTATTTTCTATCCGAGACGCTATTATATTCAGAAAACCCGTTTTTTATTTTAGATACTCTATCGGATGCTAGACAGTATGATTCACGAGTCTCTGTCTTAAAAGTGTTTACTTCAGGACTGTTTGCTTTGGGGGTCAACGTATTTTGCGTGCAGGCCAGCCCCCCGAAGCAATTGGCAACAAAGTAAACGTTCGCAGAGAGGCCAGGAGCACTGAACGTCAAAAATTAATCGAGCCTTTTAGAAACCTTGGAATCCTAATTCTGCTGATGAGACAGGGGACTGCTTACCCAGATGCAGATCGGCTCATCCAGCATGCATTCGAACAGCTCCTTCAAACGCATCCCTAGATTCCTTGGATCCGACTCGAGCTCCACCTCCACTACGGTGTGATTGCTCTTCCACGCAGGGTCTTCGATGATCTGGGCTGCATAGCAGACAGAACAGGAAAGCACGGCGAAGCTGATCGCCGTGTACACCCTGAGGTTGGGGATGGGTAGTCTGTCCAAGAACTCCATTGCTACTTTTGTGGTTGATATTCTTTTTTGTCCTGTTCCTGAAGGGCACAGTGTCACTCGATTAGTCGCTTTCCTTATGCGGACGAAAGAAGCTGGCCGAACTCGATGGCCTTCAGGCTGCTTCGTCACACTGATTGACCATTCGCAGTTAATGATCGGGTCGGCTCGCGATTCGTCAGTGTAATTTCATTTAGCACCTGATTTGGCTACGATCGGCGCAGCAAGTGCATTTTGACAAGTAGATTGCGGAACTTTATGCAAAATAAAAATTGTCTGCATCGATTGCAAGAAATAGAAACTAAATTGAATATTGTCTCTTCCTTAAATGATTTCAATACAGGAGAAATTATATATCGATATCCTCAATTGTTAAAATTTTTCAACAATTTTGAATGTCATCTTCTCAATTTTGCTATAAATGCACAAAGATCCGCAGTCCATTGATAAGCAATAATCTCTTCTACTATGAATATATCTTTGGCGAAAGTAAGTGCGCGAATTTCAAAACAGGAATGTCAATAATACATATCGATGTAACAGCTCCAACTATTAAATAATTAAAGTACGGCAATTTTTATCCGGCATAAATACGGGAATCAAGAGTTTATTTCTGTCAAGATAAAATACAAAGTATTGTCCAATTGAAGAGCTTATACATAACACTATGGTAATTCTAAAAAAATGTTTGTACCAAGCGAATAAATTATTCGTCGAGATTGTACTCGAAACTAAGGCAGCAATGAAAATAAAGAATTCGGGCGATGGCGAACCGAATTTCCCAATTTCATTGAAGAAAAACCGGTCCACGTGGCCGTGATCGATTAAAATTCTGCCGGTTAAAAATTCCGCGAAGGCTGAATAAATAATGGCGGACGCGTACCGGTTAGTTTTTTCTCGGTCAACCGAATCTTTTATGCAGATGCTCGATCGCCGGTGATAATTGACAAGTTCATTGGCACACGCCGACCATCGTCGTCATCGGTTAACCGACACCGAAATTTCCGTTATAACGACGCAACCACTGACGCCGCGACCTTGGAACCGCGGAAAGTGTTCGTTTGAAAAACAGCAGGCATAACACGTCTCGCACGGAGAACCACGAAAAACGAGATAAAATCGGTTTAGAATAATTTATCGGGTAACACTGTTCTCTCGTATAAACGGGTTTACAGATCGCTCGTGACCCGACAGGATTTATCTGGCCCAGAAACGGTTTTGTATCAAAACAAAATGATTCTACTAAGACAAGAAAGAACATTTTATCCGTTGTGTAACATAATTTTAGGTCGCTGACTATTTCACTGATAAACCTCCGCACTCTCGAATGGCGACTCTGCGGCACCACTAAAAATTATACTGTTATTCAACATGTTTTTCAATTAGATTTAATGAAGTATAAATCGAATCAGTCTCATATGCATTCAATAAGAAAATGTTTAGAATGGAGATATAAAATAGCTCCGAGTGCAGAAGGTTAACAAAACAAAGATACTACACGATCAATTCTATTTAATTTATATTCGTTGCTCGTCTGTGTTTATGAATATTCATTATCCTCGAATAACAAAGTAGAATTATTTTTGTATCGCAAAATGCAATCGTCTCGCGTTGCCCGCGATTATGCGACTGGCCGGGCGCAAGTTAAAATCTTCCCAAGGTCGGCCGCGACGATTGTTTTCGTATTTCGAGCAGGAAACAATTATTCGCTATTGTTTGCTTGTCTTCGCGAACACAGGTCACGTATTCGTATCGTACTTCGCGTTGCCGAACCGCCGTGGTTGCACGCTGGCAAAAATGCAGAGAAACAAAAGCGATAGCGTTCACAATCAAGACGATTCATTGTCTAGTCGTTAAATGATAACTGTAACCGTCACGACCGATGGTTTACGTACATACAATAGTGCAGAACACATGCTGGTGGTGCAGCGTACGTAAACGGCACGTGCCACCCTAATCGTGTTCCTCTGCGGCGAAAAGACCGCTGTCATGTGTAGCGACCGAAATTTTCAACGGGCCGCGTCGTGGCTGCCAAGAATAATTTTGTAATCGGTCATTATAGAATCTCCGAGTATTTTTAAACGGACGATAAGTCGGCAGGCCGATTCCAATGTTCGTTTACCAATTATTTATACACGTGACTCTATTGTGTCATCCTTTTTTCCGAGATCTCACGACGACGCAGCAGCGGAATAGATTAATATGTACTTTTTGCCGCTGGAACAATCGACGATTGTATCGGCGCATAAAATAACTTAATTGCTACCTTCTTTCTCATGCACGCATTTCAGAGAGCTTCCCTGCTCGTATTATATAAGATTATGCTAAGTAATTCAGTCACATGTACTTACGATTACAATCGTGATTATACAATTCATTAAATATGTTTTCGCGATATTCATTTCATTTTACTTAGTCCCGTATCGTCCGACTTCCTCTGTGAATTACGCTATTGTTTAGTCGGCTCGGCAATAAATATTACATGAGCTTTTTATGCAAGAATTACTAGACGCATATTAACTAATATCTATCTTTGTCAATATTAGACAAGACGAGAGGATATCTTTTTTATAGTGTTCTATCGCAGCCTTCCCGTAGTTTTCTTCACGGATTATCCTACACGGAGTAGGATACCGGTATTTATAGCCAACTTATGCGTTCATCTCCCGCATCCCACCAATTCCACCTAATTTATGTTTATCCTTTTCTTACGGCCGCTGGTTCGTGTCACGCGTTCGTTAAACAATTTCCCGCAGCTTTCCCAAATGGGCCACGTTCCGCTATTACAGCTATTACGCGCGACCATATCAAATTATCTCTGCCCCGAGAGATCTCGGTAAAAAGCTCGGAACGAAAACAATTATTCAAGCATCGCATCCTTTGACATCTGCGCTCCGCGAATAACCTAGGAGAAGTAACTTTCTCCTGCACCGAGACAAGATTTTAGAAAGCACTTGGCGAGACACACGAAGCAAGCTCGTATTTTCGAACTTCATTCCAATCTGTGACACGAATTAATAGAAACGTAGATGATCCACGACGTGAAATAATCTCCGGTAGGTGTTCCGCCGAAATGAAATAATTTTCGGTAGGGCTCTCCCGCAGAAATAATTTCGGCCGAGACGATTTTCGAGGACTCGAGGAGAGAGTTTCGTCGACTGACAGATTCGCGAAAACGACACTCGATATCGCACTACTATAAAAAGACGCAGCATCGATAGGGGACAAGTGGACTCACCTGGAATCGAAGATCGACGAACACGTTGCCCTTAATCCATCACCGGAACGAGGACACAGATCTGCTCGAGGATGAGGCTCCGGACCGTTTGGACGCCACTTAACGCATATCTGCACAGAACTTCGAGGAAAAAGCGAGAATACCGGGACGGGAAGGGAACACGCACACCGGAAGGCTACCGAAAGCGAAGACTTTCTTCTCTCGGGTCTTCGGGATTGTCCGTCAGCTAACAGCACACGCACACGTCCGTTCGCGGTTTTACATGGCACACGCGCCGCTCGTTTCGCCCGGACGATCACGGTTTCGAACAAGCTCGAGGGCGGCGAATCGGTTCTCTCACTAACGTCCCTTTAGGAGGAGCTCCGGGATATTATTGCGACACAATATGACACAATGTGTCACAACAACTGCAGTGCTCGAGACCGCCGAGGGGACTAAATACACAGTCGATAAAGAAGTATTGATTCGACTGGCTGGCCGCAGCCAGGGGGGACAGACCGACTTTGCGCGCGCAATTCGAACTTCTGCCGCACTGACTCGATCGCGTTGCGCGGTAAATCATGTGCAGATTGAATGGGTCTTTGTTCGATGCTATACAGTTGCGCACATAACTGATCACACATTACGATGATTTTTATGAATGGAACAAACGACTTCGATTTCTCTGTAAGGCTAGAAGGATCGGAAATGTGAGAAACAATAGTAAAAATTGATTTTCACAATTGATTGTAAACTCGTACAAATTATATACATTCTGAAAATCTCATTGAAATTGGTTAATTGGTTTACGAATCAAAAGTGGTAAAAATTGCAATTTTTCATGACTTTCGGCCTACAACTGCCATTTTTACCACTTTTGATCGTTTTTAAAATTCGTTTTTATAATTCGTAAACCAATTAACCAATTTCAATGAAATTTTCAGAATGTATGTATGTATGTATTCTTTATTGATCCCCTTAGGGTTACAATTCTCATTACATTTCCTTCCTCCTCGCTCGCCGCATACATCGCATAAACATCAACAACGCATATAATAACGCAATATAATACAAAAACACACCAAAAAAATTTTCAGAATGTATATATGTAATTTATACGAGTTTACATTGCAGTTGCACATATACAAAAATACATCTTTCATTGCAGCTGCACATATACAGAAATACATCTTTCATTGCAGCTGCACATATACAAAAATACATATGAAGTACAAAAATCGTTATTTTTTTCAAGTTTACTTTATTTGAATAAAACTATTTCATTTTTGTTTTCAGAGAAATTTGGCAACGTTTTTCAGTGACCGATTTTTCAAAATCTGGTTGAATTCGTTCAGCTGTAATTATTTTTCAAATTGATTGTACGTGCTGATCTCTTAATCTTGACCGTTCTGTAGTCTTATTATTTTTTAACGTTGGAAAGAGTTTGTTTAACTGAATTATATTTGTTTATTTTAAGAAATTATTTAAAGAAATTATTCATTGATAACTTCAAGGATTGCATAAATGTTACATGCTAGATCAATTAGATAGATTCTTGTCTGTGATACTGACACTCATGCTCAGCAGATGAAAGAATTGATACCCAGTAAATCAGACTCAGTCAGATTTTCATTTATTTACTATATTTTATACAAATTGATAAAAAGTCTCTGCGTTATCCCTCTAGATGTATGCAACCCGTGCAGCTTCCTCTGTTTTCTGCCATCTGGTGACATCTGGTGATCATTCTCGTAAATTGAATTTGGCGCCTGAATATATGGAACACTTTTAGCCTTTGTATGTATATGTATATGTTTTAATAACTGGTCCGTAGTTATAAGATTTGTACAGATAGAGTGGGTACAGACTGTTTTATTGCGGAATAAGTTTCTTCCAATATTTGTATGTATGTTTCCTGGTAACATGGCAAGTTCAGTTCAGTTTCTAATGTCTCCGAACTTAGCCAGAAGCGCGCGGAAGTTCATTAACATCGTGTAGGTTATGTAACGTTATTTTATCATGAATAATACATGAATAAAAAAGCATGTAATATATTGGATCTGACAAGTATTAGTGCTGTGACAAGACTAATGACTGCGGATAGAAACCCGATTTAAGACAGTGGGTCAGGACCTCGGGTTTATGCATGATCGAGGTGAACCGTTAGAATCGGCATGTTTATTCAAATTTCAGCAGATAAAGACATTCGAGGTCCTTGGGATGAATTATGAGGACTCGGCAATTAAGTACCGTTTTCGTTTTTAATAGCGGTATCGTAAATTCACAAGTATTATTTTGGGGAAGATACAAAAACATGTTTTATCGAGTCGTTTTGTTGATAGACACTCTGATAATTTATATCGCGCATCGACATGTTACGTAACGGGTTTAATAAACAAATTATTATCACGATGTCAACAATTTTCGTATACAATACAGATTACTGAACGGCCTTTGGGGAAAATATGTTTTCGAATTGTTATTAGCCATTTTAAACAGGCCATCGTAAACATTTGAAATGATCATGCCCTGTTATTCATTTTGGCAAAATTGTTCAAAATTTTGCTCGATATCGGCGGTCTCTGTGCTGACATTTCGCTTGATCATGTGCGCCATCTTTGGAGGGTAACGAGTTTTGTTACCGATCTACATAAGCGCGCGAAATTTAAATCTCGACTTGAATATTGTATAGAAGAGGAGAGGTAGAAAAAATTCTATATTACTTTTTAGATAATATCAATCGAATTTAAAATTATAAATAAGAGAAATTAGGCGACGAGAACGTATCCTTTCATGTCTACATTTGTATTATTATTAACTTGAGTAATATAAAAATAATGAAGAATCTTTTAACCTCAATTCTGTAGTCTAGTCGATCCTCAACGAAAAGTCAAGATTTTAATTTATCAGTTTCGTGAGTTCGAGAACGATCTATTGGATATAAATTTTGTTATTGCAAATTAGGTTATGCCAACGCAAACGACACGAATACACGACAACCGACCGAGATAAGGCCTCTTGTTATTACCATCGCAATAAAGACGATTATTTTTACGTTTTCTAACGTTTCATCAGCGCGTACACGTACGGCCGGCAAAAAAACCAAATAATCATTCATTAATTCAAGGTAGACGACTCAAAGTTTTTGCTCGGTTCTTTTCTCATCGTTCGTCCCGAGTCATTACAAAAAGCAAAAGAATACAAGACAAAAAAAATTCGAGGTATCCGCGTTGCATGAATAGTCATGCGGTCGGTCGCATGAAAAGAAATCTGCAAAATACACAAGCGGCTCCGAACAATCGGCGCTTGTATCCTGAGGTTATCCCTTTCGATCCGGGATTGACATAACCTTAAACACGTAAACATTGTGCATAAACAAAAACGTACACGCGAACACGATTTCAATATTAAACCTGTCAATTGATATTCCCATATATGACGCATGTGGTGCTCGAACTGTACAGTGTGCGTTCAATAAATGCACGCTGGCGAGCGTTACTCACACGAGTGTCGATCGTGTATATATGGATATATAAATAGAAATGTACATATATATGATAAACAAAAGTGTTGTTTCACACAACTGTACGAAATCAAGAGCATGTCGATCACCGATGATGGTCGGTGTAGCAGTAGCGCAATTGCTTTCCAACTGATCGGACTTAGCTGTCGCGAGCCGCGAATGCGCATGCGTATCCAGCGCCGCGTGTACCACGCTTGCGCGTGACTGTGTTCTATGCTTCGGAGTTTACGGTCGTCAGCGCGTGCGCGCGACGACATTCGTGGCGCTGAAAATGGGAGAATTCAAACGATGAACCGAAAAATCCGCGAATTCCGAGTAAGAACAACAAATTCAGAAAATTTCTTTCGCAATACTTTCAGCTGTAACGGAATACCATTATACAACAAAAGTTAAACAGGATATATCACTTCCTGACGCAATTTTACTTCACATTTAAAATTTGTGGCATATGTTGTTTGCTTGAATAATGGAAAACTGTTCGAAAACGAAAAGTGTATACAAGAATGATATCAATGACAAAATTTTTGCATATATTTTAGCGGAAAAGATATTATTCTTTAAGTGAGTTCATTTTTTAGTCTTCTCCTGTCAATAAGGTGATCAGTTTTTTTTTTTTCAATAATTGCTAACTGCACGCACGTGGTCTTCTAAGATAGTATTAAAGAATTGAATAAATTTTAGTAGATGAAAAACTAGTGGGTTATAAAACTATTGATGTCCATGCATATGAGGGGACGAATAATCTACAGCGACGAATCATTATGTTTATGAATGATTTCGACGTTATGCAAGAGTCGACTTTTTTTGTGGAATAATAAGCGTCTGACTCATGTATGTGTGCGATTGCGTGCGCTAAATTTATTGCTTTTCTTTCGATTTTTCTCCTATCCTCTTTTACTATAATCTTAATCTGATCTTACGTGATCACGCGGGAACAGTAAAAAGTTTATAAGCATTTAATGAAATGTAACTGGTTGCACATTAGATGTAATACAAATTTCTATATCACTCTTATTAAATTTTCAATTTTCAAAAGATCAAGTTTTATCAAATCTTCGAGGAACCTGTTAATAAATTATTCAAAACTAATCTTCAATTGATGAAATGAAGACTTTTCTATGTCTCGTTATCTTTAACATCTTTTTTTTGCAATTTGTTGCTCGTTATCATTCGGAAACCAGAAGCTTATCATTGCGAGATTGTGATTCGGATACGTGTAATTCGGGCTGATTGTTATCGATCATCCTCAATCTCGATCGAGGAATTCGTTGTATCAGACAGTACTCGAAGTATAGCATAATTATCGATAGGTTTGCGAGCCGTAATCATAATGATACAAATACGAACGATAAATTTTTAATTAAACATATGTTTGATGCGGAATGGGAGCTGTATTTGATGGACAATTAAGGTGCATTTTTGGTGCATCCGTCTGCATTGAATTTGAAGGTTCCTTATACCTCAAAGTGAACAATAAATTCCACTCTTTTTATATAACTCCAAACATAAAGATTATTTTAAAAATGAATTTACAGAGATTGGTAAATTAATTATGGAATAATTTAGAAGAATTATATTACAGTTTTAACTTATTTAAAACATATTGAATTAATACGGGAATTAAAATGAGCTCACACAATTTTATCATTGAAAAGTATTGAAATATACAATTTAATGATCTCGGATGATAATCGAGTAGACGAGAAAAAAATTTTCTGTCATTCTGACCGTTCGTTTGAACATTCTGTGCCAGATAACGAACTCTCCCCACTCGCGGTTCAAGATGGCGGTTGCCTAATCTTCGCCGAAGAAAAACGACGAAACGAAATTCGGCGGGAGACGCTGCGACGATAACAGACAAGCGAAAAGAGAGGAGAAAAAGAAGAAGAACGAGATATATTTCCGAAATATTTGTTGCTCGATCCGTGGCTCGATGGTGAATCGTGTTTCGTGTGGATCGTGTCGTGGATCTAGTGCGCAGGCGCGCAGACGGAAGTCGTCATCGGCGACCTTGAAATGGAGGAACGGCCGAAGAACACGGAAGGACCAGTGGTCATTTTCTCTTCCACTTCGGTGGACGGTGAGTGACATTAATTGACGATTTCTCTAATTCTTTTTAATTTTTGGTACCACCATTTAGCCTTATAATATTTGTACACTATTTTTAGTTAACGCATAATACGTTTTTATTCGTTTTTCAAATTTCTTAATCGCTTTTATCCGCTACGCTTTCTCTATTTGCCGTGTACGGTCTGGACGATTGCTATGGGCATATATTAATTATTATAATTATTTAAAAAATTTATTTTGCATAAAGGTGCGCAGTCATAACACACAGAAAATGTTAAAAACGAACGTAGTTGCCGTGGTTAAAATTAGTGAATTTCGCGTCAGACCAGTAGCCTAGTAACAATCTAGTGAATTCCGCTATACCCTAGACGCGAAGAAATCAACACGTTGTTGACAGAGCTCGGTCTCATTCGGCGACCAAAAGATTTCCTACGTCGTATCTCTGGCGGTCCAGTCCCCCGGGCTTATTGCGGTTTATTAATAGGTATTAACGAATTCTGTTAATTACGAAAGTGTATGCGGTGCGAAATTGATAGGTTACGCAACTCGGTAGAAGAGGAGAAAGGGAAATGACACGAGTATATCTATATACGTGCGTGTATTTGTGCAGCGTGTCTGCGCTTGTCTAACTTGTCTTCCTGCTGGCGAGTGTCCCGCAAAAATCCAGGGCGAAACGGAGCGAGTCTAGAGACGCGATAAGCCTCTTCTTCTTTCTAGAGATTCATCTCCCTCCAACGTCTCCACTCCTCTTCTTCAGATAACCCTCGTCGACCCTCGTCTGCGCAGCAATCGAACCGCCTCCACTCGCGGATCACCCTCGTTTTCCTTGTAGGTAACTTTACATACTGCAGGGGTTGCATATTCTCTTAAACAATTCAGACAATCATTATTATTTAGGATTTATTTATTCATACCTCAATTGTCCCTTTAGACCACGAGGAGCCCAAAAGTTCGATCGAAATGAAACACGATATTCAATTAGGCATACAGTGACTCCCACTAATATTCGGACACTCTTAAAAAGACGATAACTTTTTTAATATTGTACTATACGATTTGAACTTTTTTTGGGAAGCTAGAGCAATTAGTTTGCTACAGGATGTGAAAGAAAATTTTTTCAAAAATTGCAATTGATCGGAATTGTAGAAAAAAATACTAGAAGTTGCATTTTACAACTTTTTTATGACAACAATTTTACAAACAAAGAATTGAAGAGAAAATATTTCTATAAATACAGTGACTCCCACTAATGTTCAGACACTTTTAAAAAGACGACAACATTTTTAATATTGGACCATACGATTTGAAATTTTTTGGGAAGTTAGAACAATTGGTCTGCTGCACAACGTGACTATAATTTTTGAAAAAAATTGCAAATTGTCGGAATTACAGAGAAAATACTAAAAGTTGCATTTTACTACTTTTTTATGTGAGCCTACACTGAAAATTTAAAAAATACGTTTTGTAGATCTGCGTCAATTAAACATATTTTGAAAATCTCGTCAAAATCGGTCGACGTTGCAATGAGCTGCAAACGTTTGAACATGGTAAAAATTGCAGATTTTCACGATTTTCGGCCTATAACTGCAATAAATCTGAGGATTCTTACATCTTTCAATGCCTGTTTTTTCCGCATCAACCGATTTCGATGAAACTTTCACAGTGTATATATAATTGACACAGATCTACAAAACGTATTTTTTAAATTTTCAATATAGGCCCACATAAAAAAGTTGTAAAATGCAACTTAGTATTTTCTCTGCAATTCCGACAATTTGCAATTTTTTTCAAAAATTGTAGTCACGTTGTGCAGCAAACCAATTGTTCTAACTTCCCAAAAAATTTCAAATTGTATGGTCCAATATTAAGAATGTTGTCGTCTTTTTAAAAGTGTCTGAATATTAGTGGCAGTCACTGTAGTTATAGAAATATTTTCTCTTCAATTGTTTGTTTGTAAAATTGTCGTCAACACGTTTGTGACGTTTCTCTGATTAAAATGAATCCGAACGCGACGCAGTTCGCATGTGAAATGAATGAGAATTTAAATACCATCGGATAGCAAAGGTTCCACTATACCGTGTATTAAACAAGCAAATAAGATTCAAATTGTGCTTCGGTTCGTTTTAATCAGAAAAATGTCACGGATGTATTGATAAATGTTTCATAAAGATATCATTAGAGGCAAACAAGAGTTATTCGCCGAATGATCGGTGGATTTCGAGGCGCCAAGTTTGAGGAGTAATAGGGGGAACTTCCCAGCTCGATGAATATACGTGGGTTTCTTGGTTATTTATGCCAAATGTGGCCATGAGTTGTTGTGCAACAGTAGTATCACTTCGCGTGACTTCTGAATTTATGCAAGTGATTAGATTTAGTTTGTTGGGTGATAATCGGTTGTTCGGTAAGCTCCTTTTATGTTCGTAAAAGGGTCCTTTTGTGCACTGGCTTTGTGCTCCGTCAACAAAAATTGTAGCATTCGAAAATCGATTCGTGCCAAAATAACAGAACGAAATTGCTGGGAAATTCAACTGATGCGCTCCTCTTGAGACGCTCTGTACCAGCACCATAGAATGAACAAAGTATCGTAACACATTATTAGACTGCGTATGTTTATGCATTTTCCAATTTTTGTAGACAAATTTTAAGAAAGTGGAATGAGATAAAGTCTTATTTTTAATGGGATATATTTAATGTAGATCGAAAACAAATAAAAAACAAAATTCTATCGAACTCTATATTCTAGTCTTTTTTGAACATTTTCAGAAGCCATAAATGCACAAAGATCCGCAGTCTAGTAATAATAATTATAATTAATCTCGCCGGAATGGACGTCGATAAAGTTCATGAAAGGAGATGGCCGCTTTCGAAATTGAAAGCGATCGAACCAAGGCTCGTTACAGTTTATGGAAAACGATCGTTCTCAATGTCCCGTGATAGTGGTCACATAGAGTCTACCAGATAAGATTGGATCTCGCGTTTTCCGCGTCAAGTCATCGATAATAATATTTATGTAATGGGAAGATCCCGAAGATTTCGATAAAACGCCCATCGTTTCACGTGTCCACCTATCGTTATGTAATCCTTGTCCCTAGAAACATTTAAATCCGCTGTACGGATGCATTCTGTACGGTGTAACCCCGTAAAACGTCTCGTTACACCCGATTCGAAACAATTCTGGCGCGCCAATGTGCGTGCATGATCCTCAACGTGTACGCGTGTCGATGATGAAATGATGAAAAATGATGAGAGATGCCTCGAGGACGTCGGATGCTATTCGAAAGTCGAAGATGGTCAACCAAGTGTCTTTTCATCTGTTGAGACCACGTGCAACAGACTATGTTGCAATAATTATTATGCTACGGCTCTTCACGCCCTTTCAACATTTCGTGAAAAAAAATTGTTTCAGATGAATTAGAAATTTTCAGCAATTTTGTTGGACCTAATTTTACGAAATTTTTACTCGTGAAAGAGTGACGAAATCATTTTATAATTTAAATAATTATTATACGAGCATCTTGTGTTTTTTTTCATTGTTGCTATAAAGAGTATCTATGATCGTTAATGGATCAAGCCGTAAATGTTTATACAGCCATAAAGCCATAAAAATTACTATACCGGCATCCGATTGGTATTATCGATTATTATCAATTATGAAGTATCATTGGCCAAGATAAACTCGAAGATATGGCGCCGGTTCTACCATAACCTAACACATGTATTTTCAAAGTAAAAATTCATCAAATAAGAATATTTATAAATTCATGAAATGTATTAACAATTGCGAAATAATTCTTGTCAATTTGGTATGATTTAAATGCTTTTGGTGATGAAGTGCATACAGCTAACGAAATTCGAATTTGCGTTTCGGTCCTAAAAAAGATTCCGGAGATGGCGGATATGCTTCGCCTTGAAATTGATTAGGAGTTTATCGACACTAATCCTTCTTATCTGGCGTTATCAGCGGCCAGAAAACGGACGCCTTGCACTCTCGCAACATTGTTCCTCGGATCAACCGGTATTTTTGTAAACGGAATACGCCATTTCGTAATGACCGATAAAAACCAACACGATTAAATGTTTACAACATGCGGCGAAACAGGTGCATCGCTGCTTCGCATTTAAATCCGCGAAACAAATTTTTGCTACCCCTAGAACCCATCAAACAACAAAATTTATTTGCGACACAACCAATTTTTGAAATCCCTTGAGGATTCGACCGATTTTTACTAACCGAATCCTTTCTGTGAAAGCTCCAAACAACAAAAATCTTAAAACCCATAAAATCAATTTTTGGATTCCAGATTTTCCATTCCAGGAACGAAGTTCCAATAATTTTTAGTAAATTGCAAAATTCTACTTAGGTCCCATCAAAAATCCTGCAAACGATAAAAGTCGTTTTTAGAGACCCTTGACGAGGGTCAAAATTTCATCCTTTGATAACATTTCTACAAACCAAGTTCCTTTGGGAATCCTTCACACAATTTCCATTTATTTAAAAATCTCTGGAGTTAATTCTCAAGGAGGCGAAGGCTCGCGAATCCCTTCAAGCAAAATTTCAACAATTTTTTCGTGAAACGTGTTTGCAAATTAATTAGCAGTGACGAATGCCCGTCTTCCACGTTACTATGTTACGCGACCAGACAGATTCATCCTGAATTCTTATGAGTGTCTATTGAGCGCACGTTACAAGATGAATACTAAGAATGACTCTTTCACGTCGAGTGCTCATCTTATTCTGAAACTGGACAGTTTCTTTAGTGCTCCATCGATTTCTGTGTTCACCGGCAAAATTAGAAAATCTATTCAACGTGGTCGAACATTGAGAGACGTTCACAGTTTCATACGTTCCATAAGCTTGCTTCGCTCTCTACTCTGTGAAGCGAAGACATATTTACATTAAATTCGATGGTTATGTACCACTATTTTATTAAAAATAGGTGATTCGTACATTTTTGATAATAAACTGCAAGCATAGAGACACACAATAATTTCAAGTTTAGCGGTACCATTATTTTATTAAAAATACGTGATTCGTACATTTTTGATAATAAACTGCAAGCATAGGGACACACAATAATTTCAAGTTTAGCGGTACCATTATTTTATTAAAAATAGGTGATTTGTACATTTTTGATAATAAACTGCAAGCATAGGGACACACAATAATTTCAAGTTTAGCGGTACCATTACTTTATTAAAAATAGGTGATTCGTACATTTTTGATAATAAACTGCAAGTATATGGACACACAATAATTTCAAGTTTAACGGTGCGGTGCTATTTTTCAATTTTATAATTGATACACTTTTAACGATAAAATACAAGTCACTTACCGCGTAAAATTTCAGATTTGACGGTGTGCCGCGATTTCAAAAACTCCTTACGCTTCTTCCTTAAGAAAATAAAGTCTATATTTAGCTGTTATCGAATTTTTCCAACAGACTATTCCCTACAAAGTCTATTTCCTACAGCAATCATGTTCAAAAATATTCTGTCAACATTTGAATCATTCTGTCAATCACCCTTATCGGCGACGTGAAATGAAACTTTAACTGAAGTCGCTCACCGACATTAATCACAGACAAGTAGCATTTTAACCAACATTATGTTTGCCGTTTACATCATTAAAATACTACAATTGATTTTGCATTTTTTTGCATTGTTATATGAAGCAAGAATGTTTTTTTTTTAGAAAAAATTGAACTCTATTAAACTGTCTTTATTATTTCATTTAATATATAATTTGTTTGTTTGAAACACTATTACTATTTAAATTGATATTATATATGAGTAATTATTACTATGCAGAAATAATGGCGATATATTTGATAACAGGAAATTACTGTAATTTTTTCGGACATCACCTTGCGCTTTTTGCTGTGCAAAGTCACTTCAAATTATAGCTTGGGCAGTTGCGATAAAAAATATTGTATGTAGACCAACACAAAAACCAATTACTTATTTATTTATTCAGGGTGACGCAATCTCCGTATAAGAGGATCGAAATTATACAAGTATTGTAATTAGACCGCATATTTTTATGCAAAACGCAACATTGTGTGATATTGTTGTTCCCCTCCCCGTAGAAGAGCCTTAAAAACAATTTAAACTCGAAAGTTATGGGTTTTTAAAAACAATCTCTTTCCAATATTATTCTCACTATGTTCCCAAGTTGTAAAAATATTTTTCACCAAAATTATTAGATCACAATATCAAATAAGTTAATATTTACAACATGCAACATACATTCACTGAAGTAGATCACCATTCCAATAGTATTTTTAATAAAACAAAAATGAAAATAATAGGACCTGAATTTAAGGGGTGTGCAAAATAAAAATTCTGTGTTTGAAACATTTCCAACCTGGCAATCACTATAGTTGTGTCAGTGGCAGGAAGGAGTGTGCGTAGACCGTCGATGTTTTCCGATTATCGTTCACATAATCTTCCTATCGAGCCGATATGTGTCATCAATTTTCGTGATAGCGTCCGTTGGGAATAGAGTCAACCTTGACTCACCGAAATCGGTTGCTTCTCCAACTAAAGACTGACGACATACCGTAAACAACCAACGAGTCTTCGTTGTTTACCACGGATTGTTCCCCCGATGTCGACAGGGATGTAATCTCGATGGCAGTCTCTGAAAAGTCAGTTTTCTGAGTCATTGTGCAGGATGCATCCGCAGGCGGGATGTCATGACAAAATTCAATCATCCAGATACCAGTTCCTTTCATTTCCACTGCAATACTAATTTTATGCTATTTATTATGTATTTTCAATTTCTTACATTTCTAGAGCTTCTGTACAATTTATTATCCATCCTCATCAATTTACCAAGGTCATTTGATGGCTCTATATATTTATTTACGTTTTTTCGTCGACAATTTACAATATTACTTATTTGTATCTTCCTCGTGTTGTTTTTCCTTTAACAGTTAACAATGATTACGCATTTAGAATTTAATTGTTTGTAATCGGTCGAGATTATATCGGTTAATTATCGATAGCCGTTATCAGTACGTATTATCAATGACGTTCGAAAAATTGTAAAAAAGAGATAACAAAGTATCGATACTCTCGCTGCAGATGTATTAATTAAGCCCTATGTTGTTGTTCAGACAATCAATACTGGAACGTGCGTATTTTTCTGTTTTCACAATGTAGCGCTCGTGTTCTACTGTTATGCATAATTATCGAAAAAATTGAATTTCTCTAAAATATTACAAATAAAAAATGTGTCTACACATTGAAGTCTAGTCTCAGCATTTCGTTTACGTTTTCTCCAGAAATTGGATACTTGTCTAAAAAAAAAATTGTATATGTTTTTATACTATCACAATGATGTATTTTTACTTTTGTTGTTGATGTTTATTTACTTTTGGTCACAGAAAATTATTACACATGAACGTTACAAATGGAAAAATTTGAAGTAGTGGGCGTGACATGGTGACGTGGGCGTGGCTTAATGCAGTGGTGGGGGTAGCCGCTGGGTAATCTCGAGCAGCTAACTAATACAGGAGCGTCTGTAACTGTTTTATAGATAATCGAATGAATAATAAGATATAAGTATTTATATCATTTAAAATTCGAACTTCATAATGTTTACGATTATTATAAAAAAATAAATTAATCTGGACATCGCCTGTCTAGAAAAATGGCTTCCTCGATTCTTCGAATCGAATTGCAACGAGTCACAACACAAACTAATCGCGGACAGCTCGTGTAAAAATTGATTTTTAGTCTGCGGATCTTATGCAATTAGAGCAAAATTGAGTAGATGAAATTCAAAATTGTTGAAAAAATTTACTAATTGAAGATGTCAATGTATGATTTCTCGTCTATTAAAATTATTAAGAGAAGAAATAAACTCTAATTCAGTTTCTATTTCTTGCAATCGAGGCAGACAATTTTTATTTTGCATAAAGATCCGCAGTCTATTTATTTTTGCGGCGGCAGAGTCGTTTCCAGGATTGCAAGGGTGCGGGATTCGCGTTCTCATTTTTCGATAATACAAAAATGGGGTATTTCAGTAGTCAAAAACGCTAGATAAAAGATCGATCTGGGACGCTATCGCCCTCAAAAATCCTATTTTTTCGTTTAGAACGCGTAATTTGAAAATAGCTACAGTGACTCCCACTAATATTCGGACACTCTTAAAAAGACGATAACATTTTTAATAATATACTATACGATTTGAACTTTTTCTGGGAAGCTAAAGCAATTAGTTTGCTACAGGATGTGAAAAATAATTTTTTCAAAAATTGCAATCATCAGAATTGTAGAAAAAATACTGAAAGTTGCATTTCACAACTTTTTTATGTGGGCCTATATTGAAAATTTAAAAAATATGTTTTGTAGATCTGTGTGAATTAAACATATTGTGAAAATTCGGTCGACGTTGCAATGAGCTACAAACGGTTAAAGATGGTAAAAATTGCAGATTTTCACGATTTTCGGCCTCTAACTGCAATAAATCTAAGGATTCTTACATCTTTCAATGCCTGTCGTTTTTTCCCGCATCAACCGATGAAACTTTCACAGTGCATATAATTGACACAGTATTTTTTAAATTTTCAATATAGGCCTACATAAAAAAGTTGTAAAATGCGACTTTTAGTATTTTCTCTGTAATTCCGACAACTTGCAATTTTTCTCAAAAATTTTAGTCGCGTTGTGCAGCAAACCAATTGTTCTAACTTCCCAAAAAATTTCGAATCGTATGGTCCGATATTAAAAATGTTGTCGTCTTTTCAAAAGTGTCCGAATATTAGTGGGAGTCACTGTACATGCGCAGTTGTATGCTTTCGGATAATGCAAATTACGTCACGTAAACGAAAAAGTAATTAATTTGCATTATTCTAGCTATCTTCATTTCAATGACGTTCGAATAATGCAAACTACGCCTCGTAAACGAAAAGATAGAACTTTTGAGAGCCCTAGATCGATCTTTTATCTAGCGTTTTTGGCTACTGAAAACCTCATTCTTGTATTATCGAGAAATGAGAACGCGAATCCCGCACCCTTGCAATCCTGGAAAAAGGAGTCTACTCCCTTTTAATTTGGCCAGACTGGAAAAGTCTCGAGTGGGGGAAAAAGAAAGAGAGCAATTCGGAGCATGGGAAGCTTCCAATTGACAAATCGCGGCACGTTTCAACCGCATGGCGAACTGAAGGTTGCTTATAATAAAGTTTATAAACGAAGGGGTCAGGTTTGATAACCCCGAAGAATGCCCATCCTATCGATTGTCCGGACGTTCTCCGACATTACGCCCAATTAGACACGCATGCACCTTTTATCACAATAAAACTAATAAATCACACTCTACCCTTGATCGAATAATAAAGAGCATTTTTGGCTCGGACCGATTTTCAAAAGTGTCCGCTTTGTTCAAACCGAAAGGAACTGTAACGAGCATAATTCATGCGAAAAATTATACGGCACTTAGCGACTGCCCATGTGCATTATCATCTACTGTGCCGATGTTACTTCGTGCATTATTGCTATCTAGGATATTAATGTTACTTTGTCACGGCAATGTGAAATATGCATATTCTCGGTTAAACGCTTCGCCCTGATCCAATTTTACTTTGAAACGTCCACGTTGATCGTCCCTTGAATTTTTTAGGAAGCGCAGCTGGACGAATTTCCAGAATTCTTCTGAACGCTACAATTAAGAGAATCATTATAACAAAAAAATACTGGATCATTGTTCTATTTCAACAAGGAAAAATTTGTTTCCGTTAAAAACAATGAAACAAGATCGCAAAAGAAATTACAGAATACGTGTAAACAGCTTAAAGAATATTTTTAAACTCAACAGAAGAGGGAATCGCTATAAATACAGTATACATATAGATACGTTCTTCGGCGTTCATTTGAATAGTTAAAAGGGAATACTGAATTGTTGTTTCACATATATGAATTGCATAAACGAGAAAAATGGTTACTGTTTTTTTATTTTTCATCGGGCCCGTTGCATTTCTGTGTCGCGCGTGCTGTTCCCCACCACTCGCTGCTCCGTCTCCCCACCAATCGGACGCCGCGTTCCCCCACCACTGGTAGCACGCGGCCAGCTTGAAACGTGAACACCGAGCGCTCAGTCGTTCAGCGACCTCCGCGCGCGATGGTTGCACGATTGGTTGATTCCCATCGTTTCGAAGCGGCCGCTCGGGTACAGTGACAGAAGCATGACAGCTACGTGAATAGGTTTTGTCTTGTGCCTGTGTTTGGCTCTCGTGCACGAGCGGGCATCGTTCCACGAGACGAGATACACACATTGTCCAAACAAGAATAAGCTGAGTGAACGAGATGAGGTTCGACGATCAGCTTTTCGAAGTACTCGGTGAGTTCTGTATGTTTCGTTCATTTCGATTGACACTGAACCTACCAAGCTCAAAATATATAAAACTGAAACACCTTATAAAATTGAATTTACTTAAACTTTCTACGGTTTTCATTATACTATGTGCTTAAATAAAGAAATCAATTCAGTAATTTCCTATGAAAGCGTTTTTGTAATTTCAATAACTATGAATCAGAAAACCGGTCAATTTGACCATGGTAGTTTCAGTGTTTAACATTCGATCACAACAATTATTGTTATTGACATCCGAACTATTTGGTATTATTCGTTGTATTCGATCTTTAACTTGTGTAAGGTTCATTTTTCTGTGAGAAAAGATGCTTCGGTTAGAACTGGTTATTTACTCTATAAACATGATTGTTTATGTTCGCGGTTGATTTTTATGTAGCTTGAATTTCAATTTTATGTGAAAGAGTTTATATGATCCGGGGTGGTTTTTTTGTATAAATATTGTTATTTGTATAATTGGTTACTGTTGGTTTTGTGCAATAATAATTGCATTGGGATGCTTTCGATTTCATAAATTAGCGTTTGGCTGGTTTTTATATGAGTACGATTGTTTAGGTGGATGTTGATTTTTGAGAGAGATTGTTCAAGTTGGACTTGATTTTTATGTATAAATGGTTGCATAAGTTGTCTAAGTTGACGTTGATATTATGTAATGAATATCGTGCGACTTAAAGTTGATTTCTCTTCAACATATAGATCTAATATAGGAACTTAGGGGTTGATGAGCGTTACTTCAGTCGGGGTTACTTCAGTCAGGGTAGTATTATTTTTCTTGGTCTTCAGTTTCAATTTGTAACTCTTACAAATTGAATCGAGACGTAAATTTTGGATGTTCTCACTGTCTGAATAATCAATTTACTCGATTGATCATTTATTAACACTAGGTTTACGGGACCCGTCAAAATGACAGGTTCTAATATTTTTAATTTGCAATTATTAAGATTGTAAAGATGCTTCCCTGAGGAATTATTTACCAAATCTATTTCTTTGGATATATATTATTGGAAAAATGGCCAAAAATTTGGATAGACACATACCTGTTATGTTTATAAAATAATGTGAAATAGTTATTTCTAGAGCTCCGTAAACCTAGTGTTAATAAAAAATTTGAAAAGTTCAAATTTTTTGGACATTTAATTCTTTGGATATTGAATTCATTTTCATTAGATATTTAATTCATGGGGTATATTGGACAATGACATATTTGGACATTGTACTCCCTGGATATTAAATTCCCAGGATCCAACATTGGTGGAATAATGAATCCTACTTTGCTGTATTTTATGCTTCTCGAGTATTAACACTAAACCTACCACTGCCGGTCAAATGACCGGATTCATATTTTTCATTTCGCAATTACTGAAACTATGAAGTTACATGAAAATTGAATCGATAGATTTTTTTACTCGGGCACATATTGTAATAAAAATTGCACAGAATCTAAATAAATAGAGCCTTGTTATTTTTGTAAAGCTAAGTCATTTTAGTCGATTTTAGTGCTCGGTAGGTTTACTGTTAAATTCTTTTGACACTGATCTGGCAAAGAATCGAATCGTTTGGCCAATCCTTCAAATTCTTTCAGTATCGAATCAGAAGAGTAGCTTCAAGGTTCCCGAACGTGTTTTAACCCTTTGCACTCGGTTGTCCCCTCTGAGGTACCACTAAAAATTGCGGTACCATTATTCAAAATATTGCTTACATTATTACATATATCGATATCTAATCAATTACTAGACATTTAGGTATTGTATGAGGTATTATACCAATTTCATATGCATAAAATTTCAAAAATCATAGGGAATGGAAATATTCTAGATCGGAAGAAATGTTTAATTTTCCAGTTAAAATAGTTCCGAGTGCAAAGGGTTAATTAGAAGTTTTAAATAATCTCATTGACTTCCAAATTTGAAAGTGTACGCGAAAGAAAGTCGGAAGACAAAAGTAAATCTTTGAAAGCTCGTCTGCATTTCAAATCACCCGAATACATTCAGAAGCAGTTATTGCATTAAAAGCTCGTCGACTTGGAAAGTCGGCTGAATCTTTAAGTTCGTTAAGTTGAGCATAAAAAAATAAGAGGAATGTCAATAAATAAATTTAACGATCTCTCGTTGCTGGCTGAACAACGTCGTTAACGTAAAGCACAAATGGACAGAGCGACAAACAAGCCGATGTAAAATGAACTATCGTTTGGCAATCTTACTTCGTCGTTTACGATAAATATTTAAAAATAAACAAATTATTTGTGGACAAAGGCGGTCGCAGACGGAAACGAATTGCTCCATATGTCAGTTATTATTAATCCTCTGATTATACGCGTTCGTATAATACCTCGTGACTTTGCAGACACGATTAAATTAACTTTAGCAATGCATTCCATTGCCATGATTTTAGCCGGCAAAATGATTAACGAGGAAAATCGAATTACTATGTGGAAATCGTGTCTGGTTTTTTACGTTTGTAAATAAACTAATAAAGATAGAGTAATGTGTGTGTGTCTTGAAATTTTGTAATGAAAAATCGAATAAATAGTTATCGCATTGGAAACGATTAATGTCGATTACCGTGGAAAGAAAAAAAATGAAACCAAAAACAAGTTTATCGTTATGTTAAAAAAGGAGGCCAACACTGCCGATAACAGCCATAACAACATAAATGGCCAGCATAAGGATGATGCAAATTTTGCTATGACAGAAAATGTATTACTTCCGAGCCATTCGGCGGACAATGTATGCTAATTGGAGCTTTTGTTGTCAATACTTGCCATTAGTTGAACCTTTTGTCTTAACTTCCAACCAGAAAAACCAGAAAGACCAGTTAAATCGAGTAATTCGGAAAAATTAAATGTCTGGATCGGTAGTCTGTTATTATTACTAATCAAGGAGATCTGTATAATTTAAGATAATCGTTTTTGAAAAAGAAAATATTTAAAATTGTTACATTCTAAAAATAGAATGTCAGATGGTTTTTTCTAAAGTATAATACGATAACAGAGACATTTGCATAAACAAGCAATATTTACTATTCAGAATTTACAATATTTTAGAATGAATTCCAAGATCTTCATTTTCGCTGATTAAACGTAAATAAAATTAACTTTTCGAGGCTTTTATATTTTAATGAAGTTAGTGTATAATGGAAATGTTTGCAGATTGAAATGCGCAGATTGTCGCTAGAATGTACTGAAAAGTAGAATCTTGTTTCTAAAAGGAATAATAAATATGTAGAAAGTTGATTCAGCATCGCGTTACATTGGTTACATCAATATAGTTTCTGTTATTTGTGTACTTGGTTTAAACATTATGACAGAGATTATGTTTGTGTAAGCATATTTCGGCTTTGTCGATGTTTGTTTATCTTATTTTGATCTTTATTCATGTGCATAATTATTTTTTTATTCGTACAAAGATTCAATGATACTCATCAGTACTCAAGACTTTATATTACATATGATTGTAACACATGCATCAAACACATTTGAACATATTTTTTAATTGTCGACACAGGGAGTAGCAAAAAACCGTTCTGAGAACCTAATCTCAACAGTAAAAAAGCGTGAAATTTTGCACGATTATACATGTATTGTCGGGATTCTGTAACAAAAAGTCACGTCTATACTGCTACTATGTAATTTCAAACGTTGCAATTTGTTAAAAGTTTGGAATTTTATGAATGCAAATTGACGCTCGAATTAATTTAATCTGCTGTAATTTCGGAGTTAATTAAAGCTAATTTCCCGGCGCTATCTGCGCGAGTTCTGTAAGAGTTGAGATTAAGCACGTTCGTTCCTCGACACACATAAAATCGTTTTTTCTTTCCACTGGAAACGGTTCTGTTGTGAAATTGTTTAGTCTGAAATTGGATATCGATGAGAAAATTTCTCGAGGAAACAGTCGTTGATTACTGTTATTGCGAATCTTCTCCGTTTCTGTGAAATTGATGCTTCCTCGGACGTAAGTCCATTTCCAATGTTCCGATTTTTTATTACATTTTCAAGTTACGTTGGTCTTGCTTATATCTAGGGCACAAAAATGCTTATAAAGTTGGGAACATGTACTTTACTTATCGTTTTGAAAAATAATCTTTATTTTATGAAATACTTATATGATTATCTCAGGAATTGTTAGGTTTTCTCACTGAATTTTGTGAGTGTAAGCAAGGTATACAAAATTTTGCAAAATGTTCTGCGTAAATGTAGATTATTCATTCTTTAAAATTTAATGAGAGATTAGTTTTATCTATTTACGTGTCTCTTTCACAAATGTGATTTCGCGTTGATGTGACCTGACACACTGTTTTATTAATTTAAAAAAAAAAATAAAGCAGCTATCGTCGCGTGGCCTCGATGCAGAGAATAAGAACGTGAAGCGTAATTTGAGTTGTCGAATGACTAAGTGCAAACTTATGAAGTGGAATCATTTAAACGTCACGTTTGATCACCCGAATGATTCAAAGAAAATATTGTTGAAATTTTGACGTCTGGATAAAAGGAAAACGACTGCGAATTTTATGTAAATTGTCGAGCGTGGTGTTGAGCAATCTTCTATTTGTGTTTTGCATAAGTCAATATTTCATTACGAAAAAGTAAAATGATCATTCTATTTTAGTAGTTAAGAGAATGCGTCGAATTCATTACATTGAGTGCCCGAAGAAGTAAAATCGCCTCGCGATTTTGCACCAACGCAACGTTGTTTGGTGCAGCTTTGCACAAATGTAGCTTTAAACAAATGCAGCTTTAGACAAATGCAGCTTTAAATAAATGCAGCTTTAGACACATGCAGCTTTAGACACATGCAACTTTAGACAAATGCAACATCGTACAGATTCAACACTGTACAGATTCAACACTGTGCAGATTCAACATCGTACACATTCAACATCGTACAGATTCAACATCGTACAGATTCAACACCGTACAGATTCAACATCGTGCAGATTGAACATCGTACAGATTCAACATCGTACAAATACAACTTAGCACCCATGCAATCTACACATGCGGCTATACATAAATGAGACAAATGAGTCTATTTCTCATTTCCACCGTTTACCACGACGGCTAAATTCGAGCAACATCGATTCCTCGTTAACGATCGTCCTGGTAGCAGGCAGATACCGAGAGAGCGAATTAAATGATTCATTTACGGCTGCCTCATTGCCCCGGTGTCTCTCCCTCCTCCCAGTCTCTTTTCCCGTCTCGCGAACTCGTTGAAAATCCGCTGGTTGCTTTCCGTTTATCGCGAAACTGACTCATTTGCCAGCCACCGGCTTTGTTATACTTTTCTCCTGCTTCCTCACTCCTCTCCCCCCCCCCCCTCTTGTTTTATCATTTCCCTCGGCAATGTCTGCTGCACCGAATCTCCCTTACATGGAAATCCACCTTGTTGCTAATGAAATTAATTGGAGTCCTTTGTCGGGATCGCGACTGACCAATCCACGTGGAATTTCGCTCGGAGATTTCATGATTTTCACGGGGGAAGAACGAGTGATTGTTGATTAACAATCGCGGAAAATTTCTGTGTCAATTACACGATACTCATTGAACTGAATAATACTGGTAAACGATACGAACAAATTGCTGCTGCTTGGAAGGAGCGGCGTCTTTGTTTTATTTGGAAGAAATTAGTGTAGATAGCCGCGACGATGCGATTAAAACGGGACACCCCGTATACCTCGAGAGCGATACTCCTATCATGGATTGATTTCGGCGGAATTTAACGCGACCATTGTTATTAATAAATTCTAGGTAATGTTTTCAAACGAGAACTTTCAAAATAGCAGTGTTCGGTTTTGCGTAATTCCTGAAATTTTTTAGTTGAAATTTAAGTAAGGTGCCGTCAGACACAAGCATTAGCATAGCTTTTATAGTTAGCGTGCAACAGATTTTTGAAGCCGAAAGATTAATGACGCGCAGTTGAACGAAGCGATCTATACATTAAAGATGGTTCATTTTTCCCTTTTCTTTTTTCGAGGCTGAAATGTCAGCATTCTCGAAATCGTTCCGGATTTATCGTTATTACGGTCCCATGAATCATTTCGATGTTTCACGTCGCGAATTGTGTATCGCGTTCTCTTCTCCTTGACGCAAATTATTTGTACCAAAGACGATACAAAATGTCGTCCGACAGGCCTGGTGACGCAATTTCCTGCGATTTCCGTTTCACGTAATACTGCAATGAGACCGTGGATCTTATTAAAATGCAAATTAGTGAATTCTTTACATCGGATGTCAACATACCTCGACGACAATCGGGTTTTTTTTTATTGTAAAACCTGTCTTTCGTCACGCTCGGATCTAGTTCAGTAGAACTGAGAATCACCCTATCAATCGCTTTACGGAGGTGCTGCTAGTATAATTCAAATACAGTAGGACCTCGATTAACCGGATCCCGATTATAATCAAATACAGTGGCCGGAATTAATATTCGGACACTCTAAAAAACACGATAACTTTTTTAATATTGTACTATACGATTTGAACTTTTTTTGGAAGCTGGAGCAATTAGTTTGCTACAGGATGTGAAAAGAAATTTTTTCAAAAATTGCAATTGATCGGAATTGTAGAAAAAATACTGAAAAGTTGCATTTTACAACTTTTTTATGCGGGCCTGTATTGAAAATTTAAAAAATACGTTTTGTCGATCTGTGTGAATTGAACATATTCTAAAAATTTCGTCGAAATCGGTCGACGTTGCAATGAGCTACAAACGGTTAAAGATGGTAAAAATTTCAGATTTTCATGATTTTCGGCCTCTGCAATAAATCTAAGGATTCTTACATCTTTCAATGCCTGTCGTTTTTTCCCGCACCAACCGATTTCGATGAAACTTTCACAGTGCATATAATTGACACACAGATCTACAAAACGTATTTTTTAAATTTTCAATATAGGCCCACATAACAAAGTTGTAAAATGCAACTTGTAGTATTTTGTCTACAATTCCGATCTATTGCAATTTTTGAAAAAATTTCTTTTCACATTCAGTAGTAAACTAATTGCTCTAGCTTTCAAAAAAGTTCAAATCGTATAGTACAATATTAAAAGTATCGTGTTTTCTAGAGTGTCCGAATATTAAATCCGGCCACTGTATGCGTTTAAATATGATTATATTATGAAGGAAAATAAATTTTCAAAATGAAAAAATTAATTTTTTAAAACTTTTTTATTTGGGCCCTTAATGAAAATTTAAAATATATGTTTTGTCGATCTTTGTTAGTTATACACATACTGAAAATATCATCGAAATCGGTTGACGCAGAAAAGAACGACACGCATCGAAAGATGTAAGAATCTGTGGATTTTAAGCAGAAACTGACCAAAAATCGCGAAAACCTGTGATCTTTACCACATTTAACCACTTGTAGCTCTTGGCTATATTAATCAATTTTGATAAAATTTTCAGCATGTGTATAACTAACATAGATCTCTACAAAACATATATTTTAAATTTTCATTAAGGGCCCCAAAAAAAGAAAAGTTTTAAAAAATGCTTTTTTCATTTTTGCATGCAACCAAAATTAAATTTTTTTTAGAAAATCTTTTTTGCAGATCATTTAGTAAACCAATGCTTCTAATTGATTACAAAAAATCAGGTCGTTTGGTACAATTACAAAAGAGTTATTCTATTCAATAAAAGTTGTACGAACACTTTATACACCCACTGTAGAAAGAAATCGGACATAATACAGTATCTGGAAACAGAAAATGGTTAATTTTCACCCGAGGGGCGTATGAGGGTTAAAAGTTGTACGAACACTTTGTACACCCACTGTAGAAAGAAATCGGACATAATACAGTATCTGAAAACAGAAAATGGGTCAATTTTCGCCCGAGAAGCGTGTGAGGGTTAAAAAGTTAAAGAACTTGGAGATGTCGATTTTTAATCGATTATTGAAAAAATCGATTATTTTCATAAAATAAATCAATTTTTATAATCGATGTTTCAATATTTGATTTTTACAAATAATCGATTCTAAAATTGTAAAAATCGATTTTTATGGCAAATTGTATGACTGTACATGGAGACCGTGGAGACTGTATAAAGAGATCCAACTTCTATTAGTAAATACTTCTGTCACTCGCGACGCATGTGTAGCCATCCTACATCGCTGGATCGTGGAATTTCAGGCTTACCACAACTTGGCCTTTATTTATGGGAATATACTTGGCTCCATATAAGAAGGTAACACTCCTCAAGAACAAACACAGAGAGATCAAATAAAAATGTAAATACATTTATAATACATAGTATACTACAAAATATCTAACAAGATCAAGTCTAGTAATGACTAGACTGCGGGTTTTTATGCAAGATAAAAATTTTCTACACCGATTACAAGAAATAGAAACTAAATTGAATGTTACTTCTTCCCGCAATGATCTTAACACTAAACCTACCAAGTATAAAAAGCGACTATGTAGCATGTATTTTTTGCTTTATAAAATCGACAAGATTGAGGTTATTTAGACTTTCCGTTATTTTCATTATTGTATATGTTAAATTCAAGAAATTTATTCAATCATTTCCTACGAAAGAGTCTTTCGAATTTCAACAATTCTATAATAAATAATCTGGGAGTGGTCAATTTGACAGGCATTGGTAGGTTTATTGTTAATAGAGGAGCAATTATGTATATTGATACCTTCAATTTTTAAAATTTTTCAACAACTTCCGCGGTCTAATAACTATTTATTTCTTTCATAAAAGAGTCCAACAAAATTTTGGTCTTCGTTTTTTTATCACTTTTAAACATTTCTAAAAAAAATCGGTTATTCAAAACATCGATTATTTTGGAAACGATTATTAGTGAATCGATTCTTGAAGATTCGATTATAATCGATTCCGAAAAATCGATCTTTTTGAAAATAGTCGGCATCTCTAGTTCGAACACGCATCACCCTGTACACACAGTAGCTTCCCCCACTCCTCCCGCAGTCATCCGATGACTCGAGTCATAGCCACCACTGACTCGAGTCACTTTATCCCCTCTCCTCTCGCCACGCTAGCCCCTCCACCGACGCGCGAGCCGAGCGCAAAACGCGTCAGCTGCTCGCCAGTCGTCCCCGCGACGTCGTCTAGGAACTGTCATATGTTTTGCGTATCATTCTTCGCTGTTACTCGGTTCTTACTCGCACGCGCCTAACGTCTGCGTGATCCTTGCGTGACCGTACTACTCGTACAATCCTCTCTCTCGATCTTTTTGTTGATCCTCAACACTCCCCCTCCTCTCGACAGCCCCTTCCTTACCGACATCAGTGGATTTTTCGTGACGATGCGCCGTTGACGGTCGAACAATTACGCAATTAACGATACCACGACGCGCTGCAACGTTATTCGGCCCCGCAATAAGAATGACGGAGGCCACCTGCGAGGACCCCCTCGTCGACGCAACGGGGAACGGAGACACCAGCCCCCCAAAGGAAGCCTGACCCCCCCAAACAACTCGGAAATGGGCCTCGCAGGTAATCGAACTCTGCTTACCCCGATAAGGTCTCGCCCCTTTGTCCCGGACGATAGGGGATTTTTGGCTTGGCTTCTTGGACGGTGTGGGCACTGTTGGGTTAGGTCTGGTACACATTCTCTGGGTTTATTTTTGGAATTATAAATTTTTCTTTTATGAAGAGGCTGGGCAATTTTTTAAAAATTTTATGACTTATTTGTTGGTACGTCCTGTCTCTGGTGAGAAAAGTGGTACTCTAGGGAACTTTTGGTTTTTCACTTTTGCGAGTAATACTTGGGCAAGGGGGGAAGGGTACACACGTGACATAACTAGGAAGGAACTAGAATCTAACTAGATTTTGAGTCGAAACATGAGTTTGCGGGGTCGGCTTTTTGTCCTTATTTGAGCAGATTTTGGACTGGGTGAGGGCTCATTCTAAAGAGGAAGGTTAAATACAGCCCGCTCTGGTCATGATTTAACGAGATTATGTTTATATCTAATAATATGAGTGTCCGAAGTCGAGAAAAGGTCGAGAAAACATTCGCAAATTCCAATGTATTTTTCTGTCTCTAAGACTTTTCTCGTTAAACCATGACCAGAGCGGGCTGTATTTAACCTTCCTCTTTAGAATGAGCCCTCAACCAGCCCAAAATCTGCTTAAATAAGGACAAAAAGACCGATCCGCCGCAAACCCATGTTTCGACCCAAAATCTAGTTAGATTCTAGTTCCTTTCTAGTTATGTCACGTGAATATCCTTCCCCCTTAGGTCTGCTAATTTGGATCTGGAAATTAATCCTCTATTGCGTTCCGTTCCCAATTGGGGACTTAAATTTCAAATGTTCTATAGTAAATTAAGTAGACAATACTTAAGACTCTGAGCATGTCGGTTCCAAGTGGGAACATTGCGCTTATGAATAAAACCGCATGTGTAGAAAGTTCCCATATAGGAATAGTCATAAAATGCAATAAATAACATTTTCTAATAAAATTTTATTATTTATTTCATGACCACACTCATTTTTAAGTGTCAGCCATATATATTTTTTTTCAATTCTCCATAAAAATTCATACAATAGAGGGTTAATTTTTTTTACGTCAAGAGGTAACAAGGCATACAAATAGTAAATACTTCATTGATAAATGTTATGATTATTCCGTGTGGAAAAAACGTGTGGACTCTTTAAAGAAGAGGATACTCAAGTTGGGGAAGTATGATGATTAATGGGCTTATTGTCGATTCGCCTTTATCCTGGTCTCTCTTGCTCTCTTTCTCCTTCTCTGTTGGTGAACGTTCGCTACCACGTGCGTGCTTGTTTGTTCGCGGCTCGAGGCTTTATTGTTATTGAGCTCTCTCTGTTACTCCTCGGTGATTTAGAGCCGAGATTTTGCGTTGGTTTTCAGATCTGAGCCGATCTACTTTGTATCAAGTGGTAGAAGAGAGATTTTAGAACAGTCTTTTCTGTCAACATTCTCGCCATTTTTATCACCGCCGTTTCGTTATATATCTATCCCTAGAAATACAAATAATTTATTACTGAACACAATGGTGATTTATTTGTTTACGAAATAATAAATTCTTAAAAAATGAAAGCATTATTCCATTTTATCACGATCCAGTGTCTTCTGGGCCACCCTGTATAATTATAGTTAATAAAACTTCGTAAGTTCGATTTTCAAATTTTTGACTCTGAAGTCGAATGACCACCCGTTACAAAAAGCGTAAAAATTGTTAATAATCGATAAGTAAAGCTGTGTATATGCTTAATTATCAATAACTCGGGCGTTAAAAATGTCCGTTATCTAACAGTGAAAATTTTTAGGAAGTATCGAGTTAGTTTTTGACCACCCGGTACACGATGCTAAACTCCGGCTTCTCAAGTTTTCTTTTAAACGACTGTCACGTGGTAGTAACAATTACTTCTTTAAATGGACAGGTTTCGCGGCATTGATTGCCATGCGCTCCGCCATATTAGTTTCGCAGCTAATCATTATTTGTCACACAAATAGTTTTACGCTTAAGTGTTGTCGCCAGATACGGAGATATAATTGTTACAAAAAGAACACACGTCCCGCCGGGAGCTGTGTTACCACGTTACACGTTTCTATCATTTTTTGCAAACCTTTTTTTTCGGCGCGCCTTACGTAACCGAGGCGATTTGCCTCAAACTCAAGATGGCAGCCAACAGGTGCGTGATTAAATGGAAACCAATTCCTCATTGAAACGATCCGAATTCTAATGATTGTTTTTGTATATTTTACAAAAAATTCAATTCAATTCGTAAGCTTCCATTATAAAGATTAATTTGTAATTATTCATTGTAAAAATGATATTCGAACAACATGATTTGCTGTACTTACGCGTGACCCCGTTACCCGTAAGGATTTCCTTCGCGAACTCTTTTTTTTCTCCGACCGCCATTGAACTCGATTTGAATTTCTAAGAGAGCTCGAAAAACCAGCGGTTTTTTTTCACCGCATACGTATTTCATAGATTATTTCCGGAAAAGTTTGTAAACACGCGTGCAATGATTATATTGACTACTCCTGAATAATGCATCGGGCAAAGAAAAGCCAGAAAAACTTGTGTTACATATTTTAAACAATCTGCTGGGACTCGTGAATTTTGCAGTTGCTCTGAAGAGCAGCTTTTCTTAGATTTTATTTTTTATTCGACAACAATATATTTTTATCTATTAATGCAATAATATTCACATAACATTATATTGACTCCGAAGTTTTTTAATCATTATTTGTAATTGCTTTCGGACTTTTTATATCGTTCCTGAAAAAAATCTCTTCCTCAAAATTCCGAAAAAAATAACGCCGGAATAAAGAGACAGAAAATGAAGACGGATATATCCTCCGTATTTTTCAGAGGCGCGTTTACACTACGGGCTAGCAGTATTAATAATTAATGCGGGCTCTTCTAGCTAAAAGCTTCTTTTACTTGTTAATTCGCGGCCCCCCCCCCCTCCGGACTCGTCCTCTGGGAAACGGCATTAGCATAAGCAAACATAGTAACGCTCGAAAATAGTGACCAATAGCCTAAACGTTATCTTGATCCGGCGAGATTCGTGAGCCGAGAGAATTACTGCTCAAAATGAAAATATAAAATCGTTTGATCGTATGCTTGTTAACGATCAGAAAACAAGTTTCCTCTGAATTATGAAATTGTTCAAACGTGTGCTCGAACTTAATTTAAAAATACAGACACTAAGAACTAATTGTTGTAATAAATAAAATAAATGTTACCATCGTCGTTTTTAAGAGCGATTATTTATTCAGAGTGAAAAAGAAAAAGTATTAATTCACGTTAATTTTGATGGTTGGAAAAATGTTTAGAAATTTTGTACATGAGCTAGAGCCATTCACCACGTTCGTCGACGTATTATCCTTGCTTTCACTTTTTTGCGTAGAACTCTTTCGTTTGGGAATCATTTCTTGCTGGTAATTGGGCAACCGTCGAAATTCCATGGAGAATGGGTTCATGGAGTATCATATGGCTACGGGGAGAACCATAAATCTTGTAGGAAAATTGGTCAATGGTTTGGGATTTTCATATAAGCCATAAATTGTGCGCAGCAGAATTATATTCATGGGAACATGATTTATTCGATCCTTTTATTTTATACTAGAACGGGCAGAGACGTTCAACATTTCGTCATTCAGATGTTTATTTATTATTCTATACTTGTCACAATCATGAAATACATCTTTTAAAAATTGTTGAATAGATTTAGCTGATCGTTGCCAGTACTAACAAATTTTCATTTTCTGTATCGATAGATTTTGCAATATGAATTTATTTTAATAATTTCTTTTTTCGATATATTTCCCATAATTTTGAATTTATTTTAATAATTCCTTTTTTCGATATATTTTCCATAATTTTTCAATATGAATTTATTGTAATAATTTCTTTTTTCGATATATTTTCCACAATTTTCAATATGAATTTATTTTAATAATTTCTTTTTTCGATATATTTTCTACAATTTTCGATATGAATTTATTTTAATAATTTCTTTTTTCGATATATTTTTCACAATTTTCAATATGAATTTATTTTAATAATTCCTTTTTTCGATATATTTTCCACAATTTTGAATATGAATTTATTTTAATAATTTCTTTCTTCGATATATTTTCCACAATTTTCAATATGAATTTATTTTAATAATTTCTTTTTTTGATATGTT